>JAQZBX010002415.1:7561-56048 GCA_029593785.1 Cabassous unicinctus | reverse complement strand
ACCTGCCTCCCACATCCCAGAGGCAGGAAACAGGGGGCCAGGAGCAGGTCCTGGGAAGAGAGTGACGACCACCTTCCTAGTCCCGTTCTCACCGCTTATTCAGTGACTGTCACCCAAATCCTAACAGCACTCTGGTTCCCTTCCTCCCTTCCTTCCTCTTCCTCTTCCTCTTTCTCCTCTCCCTCCTCTTCTTCCTCAACATTTGCTTCCTTTAAAAAAACTTCCAAGTCTTACCACTCTCTTCCTAGGGATTTTCATATTTTCCCCTGGTGATGGGGGGTATGGCCCCCGCTTTGAGAGCCTAATCTTTTATGTATCACCCCAGGCCAAGATTTTGTCCTGCTTTACTTTAATTTGTATTATGAAGATAGTTTTTTGTTTTTTGTTTTCTAAAATAATACATTATTTTACATATTGAATATGCCATTTAAAATATACCCTCTTTTCTCTCTCCACCTCCTTCCTTCCCAAGCTTCTTGTCATTCTAAACAGAAACTGCTAGTTGGACTATAGATTAGGACAGCCACCAGCTTCACAGGGAAATTTGGAGGTATCCAAAAGCTTATTCTCCCATTTATACCATGAGGCATAGATAAGGATGCTGTCTGCAACACTGTTTGCAATCGGACAAAATCAGAAACAACCTAAATATCTACCAGTAGGGGAATGGGAAATAAACTATAACATATCCCTAATATGACATTCAATGCAGCTATTAAAAACAATGCACTGGATCTATGTGACATAAACAGAGCTCTAAGATATATTATAAAGTGGGAAAATAGCAACTTTAAATACCATTTGTGTAACACAAAATCAATACTTTGTTTTCAATGTTTATATGTGTGTGTGCATTTGTATTTGTAATGTTTAATTTTTTTCAAGGAGAACGTTTATATATTTCTAATTTAATTAAAAAGTAATACTGTCTTAAAGAAAAGAAGGCAATTGTTCCAAAAGGTTATTTTCTGCAAGGTTTTAGAGATTTAACATGATCCTCCTCCCAGAGGAAATTTGTGTCTTCATCCTTTATAGACTAAATTTTTGTTTCTTAGCAAAGCTTGTATTTGGCACTCATATATATTTAAGAAATGCCCCCTTTCAATTGAAAAAACTCATGAATTAATTCTTCATTCTTTTTTAACAAGATTTATCGTCAGTGGGAATACACTGGACTCTGTCTAGTTCCCTGTACACTCAGCTGTGTTAAGGCTCTGTGCCTTGTATGGGCTGGGCTTTTTTTTCTACCTAGAATGTCCTTTCCCACCTAATGCCCTGATGAATTCCATGGAAACTCTGCTTAGGAGACCTCTACTACCCTCAGACTACCTCCCCAAAATTAATCCGTTCCTAGGGTGCTGCCGCTAATCACTTGGTGTGCTTCCACAATTGGAGGAAAGCACAGATAGGAGTACACACTCAGGGGTCAAAATGGCCTGAATCTGCCACTTACTAGCAGTGAATTTAAGATCGCTCAACTTGCCACGCCTCAGTTTTCTCATCTCTAAAGTAGGGGTGAAGTCCCACTTTGCAGGATCATTGTAGACATTAAATGAGATAATACACGTAGGGTGATCAGCATTAAATCTGGCACAGAATATGCTCTCAGTTTGTGTCAGCTCTTCATGTTGTTCTTGTAACAGAAATATCTCCCTCAATAGACCTGGGACCTGAGCTTGTTTAACTTGGTTTCTGATCAGCTCACATAGTCCATGGTGAATACTGGAGGTTCAGTTAGATATTATTTTGCACTGACCTGTGCAAAAGGGAATAAGGAAGGCTGGTCTTCTGAACCATAGGGATTTTCTACTAGAGCAACATGAAAATCCCAAGAGACCATGAAGTATTAAAAGAGGCCGCCCAAACAGTGGGTTAATTGGTGAGATGTAATTTATTTTTGCATATCTGATTTTCAACAATTTCCAAAATGAGCATGTCATACTTTCATAACAAAAAAGTAAAAGTTACTTTCCTAGTTCACTGGGGGGCAGAGGGGAGCAGTGGTAATCTGCAGGAGGGGGTCACCAATGGGGGAAGGTCAGACACTGTGACAGACCCGAAGGGAAAAGGTACTGAGAAGCCAGGGGCATTGCTGCTGTGCCTCTGGTCACACTGCCTGGATGATGCTGTTCCTCTGTGGCTCCCCAAATCAGGCGGCCAACTGGGTGCCTGCATGGGGACCAGATGCCTCTCCAGGGCTGAGAGTCCCTCACTACAGCCTGCCCAGGCCAGTGCACCATGTCTGGTTTTGAGTTTATGATACCCCAGGCACAAGCAGCTCCTTCCACTGTCAAGGGCACCCCAGCAGGAAGCAGAAGGTATTCCACTCACTCCAGGAAGGGGCATTAGGGGTGTGAGTGTGTGTGCACGCATGCGCATGCACACAATTCACAAATCAGACTACGTGGGCAAGTGGCTCATGCACAACCAGAAGAAAGGAAAAATCTTCTGTCCAGCACTGTTATTGGTTCGGAATGTACAAAACTCCCAGCCCACATTGCCTCTCACATACCCAGGTTGTGGTGTTCTCTTGAAGGCAGAAGTCCTTGTGTTTCCTGGCCCTTGACAAATAAAACAAATACAACACTGAAGAACAAATATTGCTCACAGCTTGGACAGGGAGAAAATTACATGGGTATATAAAATAGGCTGGAGCCCTTGAAAAGAAAAACATTCATCCCATGCTAATTACTAAATGAGTCCCAGAAGGAGCTATCAGGTTAAAGGAGTAAGTCCTCAGAGCTGGATTTTCACCATTCTTAGAACCAATGGGCACATCACCTTGGAACTGAAGAATCGCCAAATCCCAGTGTTGGAGAGAGGCTTGGAGGCCATGTGATTCAGCCAGTTCTCCAACATTTGAGTCTTCCCTCTGTTTTTTCAGAATAAGTTCAGCCTCTGATTGAACTCCTCCAGTGACAGAAAGTTCACTGTCCTCTGAGACATCCCCTTCCTTTGCTGGGCAACTCTGGCTATTAGAACGTTCTTTCCTTACATTGAGCTGAACTATAGGACTCTTCAAATTTTGTCTTCTGGTTCTAGTCCTGTCTTCTGAAGGCACCCAGCAGGGTGGCGGGGAGGCAGGGTGTGAGCTGCAGATCAGAGCTCCGTTCTTCTAATCCTGCATCCATGCCAGACAAAGTACTCCCTTCCCAGTGACCTTAGGCAAATGCTGCCCTTCCCAGCCTCAGTCTCCTTGTCAGCAAAAATGGGGCTCCCTCCCTCACTTGGGTTAATTAGAGGATCAAATGAGACAGTGAAAAAAGGACATGCTAGATCTATATGCACTGATACAGAAATATGACTGTGACATATGGTTTAGTGGGAGGAAAGCAGGTTTCAGGAGAAATAAGTGCAGAATTACCGGGTGAGAAATACCCCCAAACTATTAAGAGTGGCCATCCCTGGTGGATGGGGCAAGAGTGGCCTGTCACTTAGACATTACACACTAAAAAAATATTTTACACTAAATTTGCCACATATAGAATCAAAAAATGGTAAAGACATTTCATTTTTTTTTTTCAAAATTAGTCCCTTTCTTACTATAGATTCAAGTGTTTATTCACTCTATAGTTTACAGTCATTTATTTATTTATTTATTTATTTTTAAAGATTTATTTTTTTATTTATTTATCCCCCCCTTGCTGCTTGTGCTTGCTGTGTCCATTCGCTGTGTGTCTTCTCCGTGTCTGCTTATCTTCCCCTTGGTGTGAGGTCCCGCTGCATCAGACCCTCACGCCACACGGCCTGCCCTCACAAGGAGGCCCCGGGAAGCGAACCCGGGGCCTCACACATGGTAAACGGGGGCTCTATGGGTTGAGCCACACCCGCTTCCTGTTGTGAGGGCTTGCTGCATCAGCCCACTAGGCTGCGCGGGCCGGCTTGCCCTCACAAGGAAGCCCTGGGAAGCGAACCTGGGGCCTCCCATATGGTAGACGGGGGCTCTATCGACTGAGCCACTCCCGCTTCCCAGTTTACAGTCATTTAGAGTTATTCTTTTTTGTATATATATATTTATGTATTTATTTATTTCTCCCCCCACCCCTCTTGTTTTGCGCTCGCTGTCTGCTCTCTGTGTGTTCTTCTGTGTCTGCTCATCTTCTCTTTAGACAGCACCAGGAACTGATCCTAGGACCTTCCGGAGTGGGAGAGAGGCACTCAATCTCTTGTGCCACCTCAGCTCCCTGGTCTGCTGTGTCTCTTATTTTCTCTCCTCTGTGTCTCTTTTTGTTGTGTCATCTTGCTGCGCCAGCTCTCTGCGTGGGCCAGCTCTCCTGCACAGGCCAGGTCTCTGTGTGGGCCAGTACCCCATGTGGGCCAGCACTCTGCGTGGGCCAGCTTGCCTTCACCAGGAGGCCCCAGGAATAGAACCCTGGACCTCCCATATGGTAGACGGGAGCCCAATTGCTTGAGCCACATCCGCTTCCCAAGACACTTCATTTTAGAAAGCAAATGATATATCCAGAGCACTTTACATCCAAAAATGGAGATTACCTGTATGGGTTGTGGTGTTTCAGGGGAAGTTGCTTTCCCTGCAAGATATCTGAATCTTCACACCAGGCCCTAATGGGATTTTGTGCCAGTGTCCACCAAGAAGAAATGGGCTTAAATATCTAATGACAGCAACAAAAATTAGCGATTTCTTTAGGTCCTCCCCCATCTGCCTCAGGACCTTTACATTCCCTGCTCTTTCTGTGCAAACTGTAATCAATTTGTGTGATATTGCTGGATGGTCACATCTGACACAGCTGTCTCACAGACTTGGATGAGATGGGCCAGGGATCTACCCTTTTGTAAAGTGGGGTGTGCTGTTACAGGTGGGAAGTTCATGAGTGGTCAGCTCATGATAAACATCCTGCATGAAGATGGCTTTTGCTTCCCGCTGTAACCTCCTGTGTGCAGTGAATACCTGGGTGGCAAGAATCCCCAAACATGCTTTTCATCTTCCCTTGGGTGGAATGTTGACACATCATGTGCATTGGTTTTAAAAAATAAAAGCAGCAAATGGTAAGCAAAATATATCAAGTCAGGATCGTTCACCAAAAACATCTGTTCACACCTGTTGTCTGCCAGGTGCTGTGGGGGATGAGGACATAAATCACTCTCAGCCCTGCCCTCCGGGAGCTTGCTGCTGGGTAGACAGACACAATTCCTGCACCAAAATATGCCTCAGCATGCAGAAAGGGCTGTGCTCGCAGCATGTCTTCAGAAGAGAGCATCTATGTGGATGAGGGCTCAGGAGCACTGTGAGCTGAGCCTGAGGAGAACCGGGATTCCTCGGCACAGGAAAGCAGAGGGGACACTCTGAGCTGTGGCATTTGCAAGAGAAAAGGAGCAAAGACCAGAAAACAAGTCGAGTGGTGTCTGCAGGAATGGACAAGGCGTGGGTTGAGATGGACAAGGGTCTGGAAAGATGGGTCGTGGCCCTTGCTGAGAGGCCTGAAAAGTCACTGAGTGACATCAGTAGGCCTGAGCTGTAGCCACAGTGTGGAGGGCATGAGAGGCCCCGGGACCTTGGACACAGAGTAACTCCTGTTGTAGAAGTGTCTGTAAGAAAGCTAACATGCCGCAGTGCCTGCTCTGGAGATAACCAATGAGGAAGCAGAGGGTAAGAGGCCTCTGTGGGAAATGTGCAGGACCCCTCCAGGGCCTGGCAGAGCCGAGCTTTCCAAACATTCATATTCCCTGCTGGGTTTGGATTGGGGTTTTTTATGGGAGGTGGGGTGTGAGGTGGCAGAGATTGGAGGGGGTGGTAGGAAAAGCTTCTGACATGTGTTCATGTTTCTCTTCCTGTGCATTGAGCAGGAAAATTTCCCCCAGGAGAACACTTTTGCCCTTTAACAAATATGAAACTGACAGGCCGACGCTGTTGTTGAAATGGAAGAATTTTTTTCCCCTTTTTAATAACACCTTAAACGATAGGCATGGAAGCCGACGTCCTAAAAGAAACACATGTTGCTCTCTGACACCTGACAGCCTGACATAATTTAATAGCAGCTACCAAGAGCCCACAACTGGAATTGCCCATGAATCTGCTCCCTGGATGGACAACTGGGTGGAAAAGCAGCATAGGCCAAAAGCAAGGAAACCAGCCTTCTCTTCTCATTTGTAGCCAATTGGTGGGGAGTTGCTTTCAGAAAACAGGGAGGCTATAATTAACTACATAGTGGTGGTTTCTGAAGTGTTTTTATTCGTCGTCTGATTATTAAACAGATTTATGGCCCTGCCCACCAGCTGAAAAGGGACCAAGACATTTAGATGAAATTAAAAGTGCAGACAAGGCTGCCTGTTTAGATAATAGCATCTCTTTTTTAATAGATTCCTCATCTTCTCCAAGATAGGGGAGAGTTAATTTGTGTGATGAAGTGCTTTCTATTTCTGGGAGCTGGCTGGTGGATGTGATTGCTTGAGGAAGGAGCGTAATTCATTCTTAAAATCACCAAAGGTGCCTTCAGGCCAAATACCTGCACCCCGATGAGTGGGGTAATTTGTAATGTGATGCCAGGGAACAGAGTGACTTGTGATTTCAAAGCAAATGTTTGGGAAAGGTATACCGTTTGTCTTTAGATTCGAAGTCAGGTTCACATTTGTCCTCAGAAAAATGCCAGAGCAGTAACAGAGTAACCTGTTAATCTGCAGTGATGGTAAGGCTGGTCAGAGCATGGGCTTGTGTTCTGGAGCAGCCACCATCAGCTCTGTGACCTTGGGCAGTGGCCTACCCTTTGTGAGCTCAGTTTCCAGCTCTGTAAATAGGGCTCCCCCTATCAGGTCACATCTGCAGAGTGCCCAGGATGGTGCCTGGTGCCGGGTCCGTGCCAGTCAGACCCAGCCTCCTCCTTCCCCTCCAGGGGCTCTCTCTGCTCTCACCCAGCATGGAGAGCGTGGCAGCTCTTGGAGTTCCATGAGGGAGGAGTTTAGGGGAGCAGGTATAGCTCAATGGTTGAGCATCTGCTTCCTATGTATGAAGGTCCAGGGTTCAATTCTCGGTACCTCCTAAAATAAAATAAAACTATTAAAAATTTTACAACCTGCTAAAAGTGTGAGGGAGGAATTTAGGTTTTAGTGAGCGTGGCTTAGAAGAGGCAGAGGAGAGACTTTATATCAAGAACTTCATAGCAGCCCACTAAGAAATTCTCACTTGTCACTCCTGTCCCCCACCCCCCAAGGCCACACACTGGGAGGATGTTTTCTCTCTCACCCTTCCCCCCACACGGCACCCAGCCTCTTCCTCGCCACCCCCCACCCATCCCCTAGGGCCAACCATCACCCAAACAGAGTATTTCTTACAGACACACTCAGCATTCCCTTCAAGCTGAATTCCAGTGAAAGGAATGGTCTCCATCTCCGGTCATCGATGCTCTCTCCCTCCCCAGGTATACCACTGCAGTGATTTTCCAGGAACACAACTGCCGGGTATGTCAAGGGAAGATTGGATTTTGTTTGGTTTGGAGCTCGACCAGAAGTTGTTTGCTGTTTTAGAAAATCACATCATCAACAGCAGTGCTTGCTCCTGGTGTTTGAGGTGCCAGCCCGGCACGCTGCTATCCATATAGCAAAAGAATATGCATTTCAATACATACTGTTTCCAAGTATGAGCACTTGGCTACTTCTCTGCCTCACGGTTATCCTAGCATTCACATATTGAAACCTATATTATTTGTTTCTCCTTTATATTATAGTTAGCAAATAATATAGATGCCTTTTGAAAGTGTGTGTTAGGTAGGTTTTATTATTTATGAATTTCATTTTAGGATATTAAAGGGGACCCTACAAAAAAGCTGTTAAAGGAGACTTGAGTCAGATAGGGTTGAAAACCCCTGAATTAGACAGTGACCCAGCCAGATGTTGGTGCTCTGTTGCCCTTTGATAAAGGGTTTGGGCCCAGTTCCTTCAGATCTGTGTTCCTGATGTTTTCCAGCTGCCATGACAATAGGCCCATGGATTTCAGAGCCCCGATACACATGTTTTCCTGGCAGCACTTATGGTGATAGGAAACACACCTAAAATAGACTCTCCAGAGTCTTCCATTTGGGAGTAACTTCTTTCTCCACCCATTTGGTATTCCAGAGATTTCAACTCAACATAAAAGGATTCTAGTAATGACCTACTGAGATAAGGGATGCAATAACAATCCTGATTTTAGAACCGGATCCTGGGTCCATTTTTGTGCATTCTCAGAAGCCTGATAGTAACAGTAGCACTAATGTGGTATCATGCAAGGAGCATTGCCTTGGAGTCGGGGGCATGGCAGGGGTCCACCACATCAGGATCAAGCGGGGCATTGTTTAACAATGCCGGTTCCAGACTGCGCCATAAGCCAGGGTTTTTCAGGTTACAGGCATATGTAACCAACGGTGGGACATGAATCAGTTTACAGGCTCATGACCAGCATTTTAACAAAAATGAAATACAAGAGGATACAACAGAAAAAATATATTAGTACATCATGCTTTGTATTTCAGTTCTGTATGTGTGTACATATTTGTATGTATGTGTGTACCAGGACATGGTATAAAATGTTTTTCTTTTCAAAAAGTTTGAAAGCCACTGCTCCCAGATGTCTGGAATCAGAACCTATGAGATGCCTGTGTGAAGACAGTTCCTCAAGGGTTTTGTAGGGACCAAGGGTTGAGAAGCCCTACTGGGAGCCCTATCAGGGGGTGCATTTGTCAGAGCTTTTCTCATTTGCAGGCTAGTGGAGAGTGGGGAGGGAGGTGGACCGTGTGGGTCTAAGGGCTGTGCTGAGGGCCAGGAGCAGGGATGGGAGGGCCTGCCAGGGGGCAGCTAATAGTCTTGGATTGCTTGGAGAACTTCACTTTTCCTATTAGTCTAACAGGAAACATGGGGCTTTATTTCTAATCGTTTAGAGATCCTAATCTGATCAAGATGGCCTAGGTTGATTTCTCTGCACTCACCTTCTGCATTGTTAGATCAGTATTCTCAACCTTTAGCATGCATCAGAATCACTTGGGGGATTGTTAAAACACAGGTCGATGGGCCCCAACCCCAGCGTCTCCTTCTGTAGGTCTGCAGTGGAGCCTGAGAATTGACATCCTTGTAAGTTCCCAGATGAGGCAGATGTGTCTGGTCCGAGGGCCACAGTTGTGAGAACACCAGAAAGGAGTGTACCCACCATAGTGCCTGCCACACAGCATGGGCTCAGAAAGTGCTTTCTTGATTAAACCCACCTGAATTCGCCCCAGCAGACATGCCTTCACAAAGGTGCAGCTGGTCATTACTTTCAGCAGGGCAAGAAACGGTTGGCTGACATTGAATTGTACTCTTTAAAAGGGCAAAATGTGGAGCGGATGTAGCTCAAGTGGTTGAGCACCTGTTTCCCATGTACGAGGTCCCGAATTCGATCCCTGGTGCCTCCTAAAAACAAACGAAAAAACCAAATCTCATTGGGGAGCAGATGTAGCTCAGTGGTTGAGCGCCTGTTTCCATATATGAGGTCTTGAGTTCAATCCCCGGTACCTTCTTTTAAAAATAAAAGCAAATTGTATGGTATGTGAATCATATCTCAGGCAAGCTGTTATCAAAAAAAATAAAGAAAGATGAGGAGGAGAAGTACAAAAAGAAGATGAAAAAAAGAGAAACGGCCAGTTGAAGGTTATTTTCCAAAACCACAAATCAAAAGTGTCCATTATGCCTTAGATTGTCCTACAAGGAGCTACGTCAAAGAACGAAGGTCTTCTGGCCAAACTCAGCTTCCTTTTCAGCTCTGCCACTCTCTGAAATTCCTCCTGAGGCTCAGAGCCAGAAAGTATGTCTTTCCTGAAGGGCTGGTCTACTTCCATTTTCCAGACAGTAAGTGATGCTCTAAATGCCTGCGCATCTCTCCTGCCAAAACCCTTCCTGGTACAATCATCGCTCTCCTTCCTGACCTCTCTTTTTAATTTTCTTATTATTTATATTGATCAATGTGTGAGTTCTTCAAGCAGGCAAAAGCCCTGGATATCCCGGGGGTTAGGGGAACAAGGTTGGGATTGCAGGGTTGGAAACTGGAGACCATAAGTCAGAATGGAAAGAAGAGGCCATCAAGGGGTGGTGCCGTTTCATGGTTAACGATGCCAGCTTTGGAGTCGGGAACCCCTAGCGTGGCTCCTGGCAGTCACCTACTGGCTGCCTGAACATGGGTGGATTAGTATAGAACCTCTCTGAGCCTCAATTTCCCCTTCTCTAAGATAGGGGTGCAAATAGTGCTTACCTCACAGAGTGGTTTAGAGAATGAAATGAGGCGATCTGTATGAGATGGGGCCTAGACACACAGGAAGCACTCAGCGGAAATCATGCCCATGGTGATGACGACAAAGATGAGGATCAGCCTTGCCGTCGTATTTTTCCTTTGGCTAGAAACACCTGAGTGTCAAACAAAGGAAAGAAGGGTGATGCTTTTCCCTGCCATGTGCCTTCTCGTCTCCCCAAATGGATTGGCAGTGCCTTAGAGTATACTATTAAGACATCAAAGTCCACAAGCCTATCCCAGGAAACGAGCTAGCGCACTTTAGTAGCCAAGATCCCAGAGGCGCTGAGGCATGACACGAGCCAGAACTCCCACAGCTCCCAGAAGCCAGCCCACATGTGCACAGGGCACCCTCTCCCGCGGCAGCCTTGAGCCAGAGGACCGACGGTGCCTCTGGGAACAATGCTCAGATTTCCCTGGTCTGTGATTTGCCCTTTACTTCCCTCTCCTCCTCCTCTTCACTCCGTGGGCTTCTTGGGGTCTTTCCCAGCACACTGCATGTTCCACCAGAGCGTGGGCCACACAGAGATCATGAAAACCCTTTGGTTTTGCTGCTCCTCAGCAGGTGGCTGTGCACGTCTCTGCGGCGTCAGAGATTGAAACTCTGATTGCCACTTGGGAGCTAATTTGTCTACACACAGCAGTAAAACAAAGATTCTGAACACACCCAGCTGGATTCGAGTCCTATCTTTACCATTTCACTTGCTGGACTAGGAAACAACTTTTTCTGAACTTGACTTCCCTCATCTTGAAGGATGAGGCACTTGTCCTGCTCCCAAAGCTTTGCTCACAGGTGTAAGGACCAAATGAAATGATGGAGGAGAAGTATATGTGGATTCACGGAGATAAACAGAAGCCTGCAACTCTGTGCCAGGCAGGGGACATATACTGGTGAGCAGAGCGTCCGTAGAACTTGCCCTCATGGAGTTAGTTTAGTAAGGGAGCCCAAGTAAATGGCTCCACAAGTATGTAGCGGTGACCTGAACTAAGGGATGTGAAAGACAAGTTCCAGGAGCTCTGTGCCAGTCCAGCCTCAGGACCTGCTCAGGTCTGGGAGGTCAGGAAAGGCTTTCTTGAGGAGCTGAAGTTTGAGCCAAGATCTGAAGGATAAAAAGGAGTTAACCAGGGAAAAGTGTGTAGAGGAGCTTGGGATCTTGGGCCCAGGCCTTACTCTGGCTCCATCACACTCAAGCAGTGCGTGTGAGTCTCCCTCTCCTCCAGGTAGAACCACCCTCACAGTCCTAAGTGCCCTTGAGACCAGGAAGGAGGGAGGCTCCACTTCAACACATGAACCAAGAGGGCTGCAGGCCCCAGGGAACCCCAGTGTGTGCATTCAGAGTAGCCAGTAGAGCCAGGGCCCTGGGAGCATGGCCTGAGTTCTGGGCTGTGCTCTGACCTCACCTGCCAAGAGACTTAGGGCCAGGCCTTCCCTTCCCAGGGCCTCAGCTTCCTCTCCTGTAACCCTGGTAGTTTTACCTGCCTCCTGCCTTGCAGTGGCTTTGGGAGGGTCCAATGGGATCATCAACAAAGAGCCCTTGGGAAGATACTATGGGCCCAGCATCGGGACAGCTCAATGACAGTGTTCTTGGGAGAGGGACAAGTGTCGTACCAGTTGAAGCCGTGGCATCCTTCTACCTTAATCCCCCAGGCTTTTCTCCTCCTTACAGCACGATGGTTATGAATGAGTACAGGCTCCGTTGGTCTTACAGTCATCCAGTGAGCAGGGCCAGAGATGAAGCAAGTAACCAGGAGTTGGTAACTGCTGAAGCCGAGTGGTGGGTCCATGGGGGTTCATTATTCTAGTCTCCCTACTTTTTTTAATATGTTTAACACTTTCCTTAATAAAAAGTGTAAAAAGGAAGACTATAGACCCTGGAGCCAGACTGCCTGGTTTTAAGTCTTAGCTCTGCTCTGTGTGGACTTTGGGGAAGTTACTGAACCTCTCTGTGCCCTAATTTCCTTATCAGTAAAATGAGCATACTAATCAGTGACTGGCCTCTGGGAGTTTTTGTGAAGATTATGTGAGTAAACACACATAGAGTAGCATCTGGTACATGGTGAGTACTCAATAAGTGCTGGCCCTTATTTATAGAAACAAGATACCAAGCAACTACATGGGGCTGAGCTGAAGTCATCACTGCACGCTTCAAAGAATCACGCACTCACTCAGCTTTAAGGATCTTTTAAGCCATACCTGCCCTTGGATGTGTCTTAGTTTAGGTTCCCCGAAGCAAATCGAGAGACAGTGATTTAAGTGCAATTCGTTGATTTGAGAAGAGATTTCAGGAAATGAGCAGGAGCGTAACCACTCTGGGCAACCATGCTGGAGCCCCCGGGGGATTCTGGAGCCAGCACAGAGAATGTGCTCAGAGTCACTCCCAGCAGTCGCTGCCGGTGGGCAGAGAGAGGATTCAGGCAAAGATTTGCAAGTGCTGGAAGGTGGATTTCATGCAGGCAGACAAGGGAAGAACAAATGCTGAAGGATCATGGGCAGGGCACTGGGCCTGATGCTGCAGAAGCCATCAGTGGACTCTGAGAAGTGGTTGTCTGGCACCTGCTTCAACCCTTATAAGGATGGGGGCTCACCA
Organism: Cabassous unicinctus; assembly: GCA_029593785.1. Lineage (NCBI taxonomy): Eukaryota > Metazoa > Chordata > Mammalia > Cingulata > Chlamyphoridae > Cabassous > Cabassous unicinctus. Next base: position 43,214 of record JAQZBX010002415.1, on the reverse strand, counting down.
CCTTCAAAATCATCCACATTTCTTGTTGGATGGCTGAGTCCTCATTAAATTAGAAGTCATGAGAGGAAAAGCAATTCTGTATCATCTTGCAATTCAGGATAGCCCCTGGAATAGTGAGGATCAGTATATAGCATTAGGGCCACTGTCTCCCTGTTGCCTCAGGACAGATACTGCTTCTCGGTCCTAACACTTTGATGCTGAATCAAGACATAGCCTCAGAATCTTTCTTAACACAGTTTTGGGCTTCCATTACGAATCGATCAGCAGAATCACTGAGATAAAGCCTGTGTGTTATCACTGCCCTAGGAGAAGTCCCAGGGTAGAAAAAAACCTAAATAGTTATGTGTCATAGCTTTGCCATGTCAGACTCACTATATGATTCTGAGTAAAGCATTTAACTGCTCTGGCCCTCCCCGTTTCTCTCAGGGTAAAATGAAGAGACAGACTGAAATGAGACAGAGTTGGAGACTTGACAAAGAAAGAGGCTGTTATTTTACAATTACACAGGTTATGTTTTAGACCTTGGCTTCAATTATAAACTGTGGTCCTGAGGCAGGTTGCATCACCCTCCCTGAGATTCAGGATCTTCTTTTATAAAATGGGGCCATAATACACACTTTGTAGCATTGTTGTAGTTGTCAGAGATAATGTATATGAAGTGGGGAGGTCCTTGTGTGAGGAGGGCCCAGTAATTGTTCCCTATGATTACTGTCAACATAACCATCTCATCTTCATCCAAGTCCCTTCCAGCTCTAATACTCTATGGCTTTACAGAATGTCCTCATCCAAAGAAGATAGTATAGTAAAATAAGGTAACAGTCCTGATTTTGTGTCAATGCCCTATCTAGTAAGGACAGGAGAAACATTATTGCCCCTAAATAATTGCTCTGACTTTCCCACAAGCTGTCAAAAGGCCTTAATTGGTAGATCTGTAATGACTGCAGCCATCTGCGTTTGGCATGATTTAGGGAAGAGGCTCTGCCTGAGCGGGCCCCTCAATGATTAGAACCAGACGGGATGCTGTTTCTCCCTCTGATGGAGGCGGTGGTATGTGCTATAGATTAGCACATTCCCATTTTTATGACCTACCAGTTGAACCCAGCCAAGAAGAAGCAGTGGTCACAGGCGATGACAATGGATTTTTCTCTTTTTCAAGATAGTGTTCCTGCCTGAATAGCAGCATATCTGGAGCATGATCATGCCTCTTGCTATCTTGTCTTATTGCCCAAGAAATTCTCTTTGGGAAAGATTTAGTCCCTCAATTAGGGCAAATTGATTCCTGCTTTCTGCAGAGTCACTGTTCCAAAGAGAAGTGGGTAAGGATGAGGGGAGCCATATTACTCTTTGCATGTAAGCAAGAAGGAGACCTGGAATGTTTTTAGCCTGTTAGCCTCTGTGTGTATGTGTGTATGTAATCTTTTCTCAGTATATATTCTAACTGCTCCAAACTACAAGGTGCCAGGTACACACAACACAAAACACACTTCATCTTGCAGAAGTTTCTGGAAGCTTTTAAATCAAGGTGACCAAAGCAGTGTTTTCCTAAGTGTGCTAGTACAAAAAAGTGGTTTTAAGTGGTGCCTAATACGATTCTAGGTGGTTCATAGACCATGTTAAAAAGCACTGGATCATGTGAAGAGAAAGTTTTCTCTTTTCAATTCTTTCTTTTCTTCTCATTAACTCTAAGGGAGAGTCTCAATTAGTTCCCCATATCTCCCTTCTCGACAAAGAGAGAGCAGACCTGAAGCTCACAGTCATGAGGAGACAAGAGTAGCTGACTAAAATCTAATAAGATTGCTTTGTTTCTATCTGTTTTGTTTTTAATATATATTAGCTCATTTTTTATAAATGATACTGATTTTCTTTTATTTATGGTACTTAAAGATTCCTTTAGAAATAAATTTAATTAAATAAAAACAATTTAATCAAGTGAGAAATAAGTTAATTTAAAGAAAACACCTAAGTGAATTGTAGGGTGGGTCGATGTGGCAAAAATTGTGACAGTAGTGTAGTTTATAACTGTCAGAGGTTGGCAAAACACTAGGAGGAGGAAAGCATATTTCTACCGAGAACCCAGAAATTTACTGCCTATATGACCTCAGGCAAGTTTCTTAGCTTCTCATCTGTAAAATGGGGAGACCCATAATGCAGAGTATGTTTCTATGAACCAAGGGAGATAAAACATGTGAAGCTGCCTTGCAAATGGTAATATGCCTTGCCTTTGGAAGCGATTCATTCTTATATAGGGTTAGAAAAATAAAAATAAAATACAACCCTGTCTCAAAACACAGCTCTGCTATTAACTATGTGCCAGAGATACAGCCCTTCCCTTCTCTGGGCCTCAGCTTCCTGTCTATAAAATGAAGAGATTAAACTACTCCCCTGATTTCCAGGCCTGGCTGTGCTTCAGAATCACATGTGGGGCAAGTAAAACTAAGGCTGCCCAATGCTAGTGCAGATCTACCAAATCACAGTCACTTGGGGTGATGCCAGGTTCACCAGGTGATTCGCATCTTCCACCTGATTTAGGAGGCCCTTCCAGCACTAACCTCTGATCAAATTAGGAATCAGGGCTTAAGTAAGGAAAGGTGCTCACCCCAGGTGATCACGCTAGGACAGTGAACCCGGCCAGCTCTGGTCATGTGCTGCATAGGCTTCTGTGAGGACTGGGCCCAGGCCCCTTGAAGACCTTCTGGTCCAAAATCCTGATTCAAAGACAACACTGAGGCCCAGAGAAGATCGATGATGGGCTCACTGTGCCGGAGCTGGGATCACAACCCAGTTCTCCTGGTTCCCAGTCAGTGGCATTTCCATGACATTCCAACTTTCCCAGCTGAGAGAGAGAGAGAGAGCAAGAGATTGGAGGGATGTGTTCTGACCAATTTACAGTGAGATGCACAGAGCTCTTAAGTGTACAATTTCATGAGTTTTGACAAATGTATATACCTGGGAACCAACACCCCCATCAAGCTATGTAATGTTTCCTTATCCCCAAAAGTTCCCTCATGCCCCCTTCTAGTTAGTCCCCACACCGAAAGGGCAAATACTGCTCTTAATTCTGTCACCACAGATGAGTTTGGCCATTCATGAACTTCAAATGAATGTAATCATACACTATCTTCCTTTTGTGTCTGGCTTCTTTGGTTAAACTAATTAATGATTTTGAAATTCACTCATGTGATTGGGTGTCTCAGTAATTTTGTTGTCATTTTGTTCATTTTTTTGTTTTATTGCTGAATGGTAATCCATTTTGTGGCTATTCCCACTATTGTTTATCCATTCACCTGGTGATGAACATTTAGGTGGTTTCTAGTTTGAGATGATTATGAAAAAAAACTACTATGAAACATTCTTGTTCTTTTTATGAGTGGGTGTTTTTAAGTCTCTTGGGTAAATACCTAGGAGTGGAATTGCTGGGTCATAGGATAGTTGTATGGACCTTTGTAAGAAGCAAACAGCTGTAACACTTTCTAGTTTTTCCAGCAAAGTATGAGAGTTCCACTTGTTCCACATCTTCTCCAATAATTGATATTGTTTTTAATTTTAGCCATTCTGATGTGTATGTTGTGAGTGGTATCTCATGCTTTTAATTTGCACTTTCCTGATGACAAATAATGTTAAACCTTTTCATATGCATATTGGCCATTTGTATAGCAATTCTTTTGTGAAATGTCTTTTCAAGTTTTTTGCCCATTTTTCAATTGATTGTCTTCTTATTATTGTTTTTATAGCAGTTCTTTAAATATTCTAGAAACAAGGCATTCCAGATACACGTATTGCAAATATTTTCTCCCAGACTGTGGCCCACCTTTTCATTTTCTTAATGATGTCTTAGGATGAGCAAGTTTTTAATTTTGATGAAGTTCAATTTATCTATTTTTTTCTTTTGTGGTGTTTTTTATATCCTGTTTAAGAACCTTTTCCTACCCCAAAGTTATGAAGATATTCTCCTGTTTTCTTCAAGAAGCTTTATGGCTTTAGCGTTTATGTTTAGATCTATAATCCATTTAAAATTATTTTTTGTGTATGGTACAAAGTAGGGTTAAGGTTCATCTTTTTTCATATGTTTATCCAGTTGTTCTAGCAACAGTTGTTGAAAAGCCTTTTATTTCCTCATTGAATTGCCTTGGTACCTTTGTCAAAATCAATTGGCCATTTATATCTGGGTCTATTTCTGACCTCTCTAGTCTGCTCTATTGACTTCTTTCTTTATTCTTTGCCAGTCTTGATTATTTTAGCTTTATAGTAAGTTTTGAAATCAGTGTATATCCTCCAATTTTGTTCTTTTTCTTTGTCAAGATTGTCTTGGCTATTCTAGGTTGTTTGCATTTCCACATAAATTTCAGAACCAAGTTGTCAATTTCTTAAAAGTAAAAAAAGTCTGCTGGGATTTTATTGGGATCACATTGAATCCATAGATCAATTTGAGGAGAACTGACATCTTAACAATACAGAGTCTTCCAATCCATACATATGATTTATCTCTCCATTATTTGGGTCACTATATATTTAAGGCTATTATAGATGCCATTTTTATTGCACTTTCCAATTGTTTTTTGCTAGTATATAGAAATACAATTGATGTTTTAGTGTTTTGTTTTGTTTAGGATTTAACAGCTTTATTAAGGTATAAATCACATTCCATAAAAATCACCCATTTTAAGTGTGCAGTGTAATGAGTTTTTAAGCAAATTTATATAGTTGTGAATCCAATCACCACAATCCAATTTTAGAGCATTTCCACCACCACCCCCAAAAGTTCCCTGTGCTTATTTGCAGTCAATACCCACTCCAGGCAACCACTGGTTTCCTTTCTGTCTCTATAGTTTTGCCTTTCTAGAAATATCATATAAATGGAGTCATATATTAGCTATACTTATGTGTCTGGCTTCTTCCACCTAACATAATATTTTTAAGGTCCATCCATATTGTTACAATAGCTCAATCCTTTTTATTGCTGAGTAGTATTCCATTTGTATGGATATACCACACTGAGTTTATTCAATCATCACTGGTGAACATTTGGATGATTTCCAATTTTTAGCTGTTATTAACAATGTTGCTATGAACATTCATGTACAAGACCTTATCTGAACATTTATTTTTATTTCTCTTGGGTGGATACCTAAAAGTAGAATTGCTGGGTTGTATGGTAAGTGAATGTTTAACTTTTATAAAGTATTTGTACCATTTTATACTACTTCCAACAATATATGAAGGTTCTAGTTTCTCTACATTCTCACCAACACAAGGTATAATCAGTCTTTTTATTATTATTTTAGCTATCCTAGTAGGTGTGTAGGGGAATCTCGTTGTGGTTTTGTTTTGCATTTTCTTCATGACTAATGATATTGACTCTCTTTACATGTGTTCATTTTCCATTTGTATACCTTCTTTGGGGAAAGTGTTACTCAAATCACCTGTCCATTTTGGGTAGAGTCATTCATTTCTAATAACTGAATGGTACGAATTCTTTGCATATTCTGTATACAAGTACTCCGTGATTGTACTGCATTGCAAATATTTTTTCCAAGCCTCCGATTTGTCTTTTCCTTTTCTTATGATTCTTTCTTTTTTTTTAAGATTTTATTTTATTTATTTATTCCGCTCCCCCGTTGTTTTGTGTTTGCTGTCTGCTGTCTGTGTCCATTTGCTGTGTGTTCTCTGTGTCTGCTTGTCTTCTCTTCTTGTCTTCTCTTTAGGAGGCACCGGGAACTGATCCTGGGACCTCCGATGTGGGAGAGAGGCACTCAATCACTTGAGCCACCTCAGCTCCCCAGTGTGTTGTGTTTCTCTTTGTCTCTTTTTGTTGTGCCAGCTCCCCAACAGGCCAGCTCTCCATGTGGGCCAGCTCGCCTTCACCAGGAAGCCCCAGGAAACAAACCCGGGACCTCCCATGTGGTAGACGGGAGCACAATCACTTGAGCCACATCCGCTTCCCTCTTATGATTCTTTTGATGAGCAAAAGTTTTTAATTCTGAGGAAGTCCATTTTATCCTGTTTTTCTGTTTGTTTTTTTAGGAGGTACCGGGGATTGAACCCAGGACCTCATATATGGGAAGAAAGCACTCAACCACTGAGCTACATCTGCTTCCCTGATTTTTCCTTTTATGGATTGTGCTTTTGGGTATCATATGTAAGAAATCTTTTCCTAACTCCATACCACAAAGATTTTCTCCTGTTTTTCTTCTGGAAGTTTAATAGCTTTAGCTCTTTCATGTAGGTGTCTCACCTATTTCAAGTTAATTTTTGTGTATGGTGTGAAGGAAAGGTCTAAGTTTGTTCTTTCCTTTTCTTTATTCTTTCCTTTCTTTTTTTTCCCAGATGGATATTCAATTTTTCCAGCACCTTTTATTGAAAAGAATATCCTTTACCCATTAAATTACTTTGGCACCTTTCTTGAAAATCAGTTTTCCATATGTGTGGGTTTATTTTTTAATTTTCTATTCTGTTTCATTGATCTCTACTTCTGTCCTTTCGCCAATACCACACTGTCCTGATTACTGTAGCTGTGTTGTAAGATTTGAAAACAGGTAGTATATGTCCTCCAACTGCTCTTTTTCTAGATTTTGCTATTCTAAGTCTTTGCATTTCTCTATAAATTTTAGAATGAGTTGTTAATTTCTACAGAAAGTGTATAGGATTTTACTGGAACTACATTGACCCTATAGATCAGTTAGGGAGAATTGACATTTTTAACAATATTGTCTTCCAATCCACGAATATGATTTCTCCCATTTATTTAGATCTAATTTCTGTCAGTCATGTTTTGTAGTTCTTAGGGTCCTGCATATCTTTTGATATCTTTTGTTAATATATTGCTAAATATTTTATATATTTGATGCTATTGTAATTTTTTTTTTTTTTTTGCTACAAGACTACTTTAATAGAAAACTCCCTTAATGCATTTGAAATTGGAATTGTTTTTTAAAAGTTATAAGATATACACATTTTTTTAAGGAGCGCACCCATTATGTAGTTCAAGATATACCCATGGTAGGACACTATGCATGTAGCAGTCATTTAGTAAATATTTAATGCCTGAATAATCGAATGGAAATCTAAAATGCAGTTGTTTTCCTCTTGATTACCTTCAATAACTTAAAACAACAGCTTTGAAAAAGGTTGCCAAATATCCGAGGTATCTGCTCTAATGAATAGACATAACTCATTTGTGATCAGCAGTATTGATTTATGCTAGACATGCTCATTTTTCTTGAGGAGGTTAGGCATGGTCCCTGCAATAGTGTTTATAATATTCATTGCTCAATAAACTCTTCCTTCAAAGCTACGGCAGTAGTGAGGTTCTGTAGCTCCTCATTCAAAGGATGTCGAATCAGTTAAGAAAATTAGCTACAAATCAAAGCCTGAAATGAGGGGTTGATATTTTGAAGGGCCTCTTAGGAGTACTGAACTGATGTGGGGGAGAGGGGTTTACACATTGGCCTCCTTCTTGGCAGACTCCTAGCCCCTCATTTTGTCATAGATGGTCACCAGCAGCTCCAGACTTATGGCCAACTAACTTAGCAAACCTAGCAAAAAAGGGGAAGCCTCGTTTTTCAATAGTTCTGAAAAAATTCTCAGGATTCATCCAGGTCACCTGACCATCCTTGAGCCAATCACTGTGGCCAAGGAACTAGAATGTTCTGATTGGTCAGTCTTGAGCCATATGACCCTCTCTGCCTTGACAAGGGGTCAGCCCCACCCAAGCCTGATGGATGAAGAAGAGAATGGCCAGGTCCCCAAAGGAAAATCAGGGTATGTTACCAGAAATGGAGGGAATGGGTCTCAGCCAGGCAGAAAACAGATCCCACACCCTCGTACAGAAGCTCTGTCTGTGTTCCAGGCCCAACACTATCACTTGACCTACTTGATTATCAGTTTCTCCTTGTACATCAAGCGCATGATGATCCCTGCCCTTCTTAGCCCCAACTGAAAGGTCCCATGAGGCAGTGAACCAGAAAGTTGTGTGTAAACCTAAAGTGCAGTGCACATGTAAGGAATGGCGTCACAAGAATGATTACTAAGCAGCTGTCCCCCTGTCCTCTTCTGTCTCCCACACAGAGCACCTGAAAAAGCCACTTGAAGACCACATGGCCCTTTTCCCCAGTGTGAGGATCCTCCGAACCAAGAAACGGGAAGGGCTGATAAGGACCCGGATGCTGGGGGCCTCGGCAGCGACTGGGGACGTCATCACATTTTTGGACTCACACTGTGAGGCCAATGTCAACTGGCTTCCCCCCTTGCTTGGTGAGAGAGCCCCTCCCAAGGCACGCCTGGCCCCAGGCCAGCACAGCCTTCTGCAGGGAGTCGTCCATAAGGGTTCCCTTGCTTGCTTAGGATGCACCGAGCACAGGGCCTGGTGCCGTGAGGCATTCTGAAGATCAGAAGGCCTCAAAGGGACCTTAAAATCCATTCAGTCCTGTCCCTTCATTTTACAGAGACTAAGAGAGGGGAAGTGACTTGCCCAAGGTCACTCAGCACATCAGTGTCTGATTGCCTCCCTCAGATTACTTGAAGTTTCATTGGAAAGTAAGCCAAGGTCATCTATTTAGAGTCAAATTGTGAGGTGATATTATCATATCACCTCAGAGTAGTTACCGTTCGCTGCACCATTACTGGGGCCAGGCAGGTCATGAGCATCATCTCTAATCCTCACAAATCATGCGTGGTATAAAGTATCCCCTTTTTATCCTAGAGGACACTGAGGTTCAGAGAAGTTGAGTGACTGGCTTGGTGCCTTGGGCCATAAGCATCAAAGCTGCCAGTTGTTCAGAGTCTTTAGCTGTCCATGGTCCACAGTGCCTCCCTAAATTCATTTCCTTGTAGAAAAGAATTTCTGACCTACATCAGGGGAAGATTACAGACAGAGGGCAGCACGATCCAGGAGTCACTCACCATAACCTTGTGGACAAAATGGAGACCTGAGGCTTGGTGGGCAGTGAGGAGGCCTCATAGCTGGTTAAAGGGCCAGGCTCAAATCCTGAGGAGCCTGGCTTTGGAGAAGGCAGTGAGCTGGTACTGACAGGCAGCCTTCAAAGTGAAAATGTGCCATTGAGAGTGGGAATCAGGGCTGCAGACAGATTGGAGAAGAGTTCTCAATCCAGGGAGAAAAGTTAACTCCTCAGGAATGGATAGGTATGCTCTCCACAACAGGAGTTTAGGGTGGACTGACGTTTAGGGCAAACTTGAGCGTGCATCAGACTCACCTGGTGGGCTTGTTAAAACACAAATGGCTGGGTGTTTACCCCAGAGTGTCTGAGTCAGGAGGTCCAGGATGGGGCATGAGAAATTTGCGTTTCTGACAAGTTCCCGGGTGATGCCAGTGCTTCTGGTCCAGGCACTACACCGGTTAGGGAATGCCAGGACAGAAAGCAGAGCCTACACAGTTAAATGAGAGAATCCAGCAAGTTCGTTTTCTAACACAGATGAGCATGGGACTTTTTTATTAGCTTATGAGCATCTGACCCCAAGGGTCCAGGATCTCACTGGGTTAAGGAAAGGATATAACCCAGAATTTCTGGTAAACTGTTTATTTAATTAAACCAAGAGATCTTCTGCATCTGTCTCTCATTACCCAAAGATGAAAATAGAAAAAAAGGTTCACCATAAATCGCCTAATTTATAGTTCTGTAGGAACAACCCATTTGTAGGGTCATTCAGTGACTCATAAAGAGAATGAAGTGGAGGGGTATAAGCTGAGCTTATAGTCTAAATAGCCCTTAACTCTGTTTCTATGGAAATATATGAGGGTAATTATCATCTGCAGGCACACGTGGAAGAAACATTCCCTCTCCTTTTTTTCTTTTCTTTTTCCAATAGAAATGTGAATCAGTTGTATAGATTTAAAGAGCTGTCCCTGCTAATGATGGGGATCATCATGGCTTTTGTCTGTGAAACCATTAACACCTCCATGCCCAGCTCACTCTGCCTCTTTAAAGAGGATCAGCTCCCCAAAGGAAAGCCACTGCCAATCACCATTTCCTTCATCATCATCATCATCATCATGGGCCTAATAGTCCCTTAGGTTTTTAGTCTACTTCCACATTTGAATTTGATGGTAAAACATCAAGCCAAGCATTATTATTATCCACATTTTGCAAATGAGAAAACTGAGGGGCAAAGAGTATCAGGGAGATGCTCAGGCTTCCGACTCCTGCTTCTGAGTGAGCTTCTGTCAATAACCCTCGTCACAGAGGCTGTTGGCTGAGCGCTGATCCTGTGCTGGGGGCAGGGCTGAGCGTCTGGGCCCCATTGTCCCACTCAATCCTCCCAGAGACCCTGAAAGAGGTGCTGTCCTCCTCCATATCATAGCCAAGGAATCCAAGACAGAGGTGTTGGCTACCCTCATCCCAGGTGATACTGCTAGTAGGTGATAAAGCCAGGATTTGAACCTGTGCCATCTGGCTCCAAGGGAGTGTGCCACCATGGAATGCTGCCTCCCTGATGACACCCCTGAACTGATGCCTCTCGCAGTCAGCCTGCACCCAGCAGAGCACCATGTCCTCAGCCCAACCCCTCCTCAGAAAGGAAATCCCCTCAAAGTGAAATCCTGTGAACACATCCATGAATAATTAGGACAGGAGGCCCTCCTCTAGATCTTTCCTCAGGAAGGTTCTTAAGCTTCGTTAAGAATCTTCAGGGAATGAGAACTTTTCCATAAGGCAGACCCAAGACCTACCCCCAGAGTTCTGATTCAGTGGGCCTGGGGTGAGGAAGTGGGCCTGGGTTTGTTAAGCCCACCCTGGGTGCTTCTGGCACTGGTGGTCCCCAATCCACACATGGGGATACCTTTCCCTAGGGCATCATTTCTCAAACTTTTTAACCATGTCCTACAGTTAGAAATACTTTGACAGCACAATCCAGTACACCAATGCCCACACAGTACTTTCCCTTATCACTCGGAATAACGTACTCTGATACCCAATAGTCTTTATTGGTTCGTTACAAAAAATTAAAAATTAAAAAACCACCAGCGACAGCAGTACGCACACAAAATTGATTCCACAATCCACCTATAGATTGTGACTTGCAGTAAAGAAAAAGGCAAAATCGTTGCTTTCTCTCCTGGCAGGAACACGTGCTATAGCTCAATAAGGCATGGACTGTAGGCAGCTGCTGCCAGCTCTGGCCCTGCCAGGCTCCCCATTCCATGTCCTGAATGTGACTCCTGGCCGAAGCAGCAATCAGCCCAGCACAGCTCACTTGCCCTTCCTAGCAGATAGTCTGCCCCTGGCAGCTCACTGGTACCCCCTGGCTATGGTTAGGGCTTCTTGGCAGGAAAAACATTGACGAGTAGAGCAAGCCAAGCTTGAATTCTGTCAGTAGGTTGGGCAGAGAGTAAATTTCCTAACATCTCTTCTCCCATGTGGGTCAAGGCCCCTCCTGCAGGGCGGTGGTCCTCCAGGCTCTGCTCACATGCCTCCAGTCAGGGGATCTCACTACTTCCCGGAACAGTCCAATCCCTCTTCCATGGTTGACTGTTGGAAAATTGGAGCTGAAATCTGTCTCGCATGGAGGGCCATCTGTTCATTGACTGCAGCCAGAGCATGCCAGTGAGCTGTCAGGGTCAGACGAGCTGCCAGGAGGGCCAAGTGGGCTGCACTGTGGTGACTGCTGCTTTGAGCCAGGAGTCAGTTTCTGGGCCCTCCCAGAAGGACATGAATCTCTTCTCCCTAACCATTAACAGGCACCTGTGCTGTGCACTTTTCAAGCATTATCTTATGCCGTCCTCATAACAACCTATGAGGTGGAACTTCTTCTTGTCCCCATTTCACAGAGGAGAACACTGGGTCCTGGAGATGTTATTTATGTAGCTGACCCAGGTCCCCAAAGTGGGTGGCAGCCGTGGTCCATCTTGCTACATTCCTGCACAGATTCTCAGGCTCGGATATTCTGAGAAACAATGTGGGGAACATGTTAAAAATGCCAGCAGGCTGCAGAGCATGTTGTGTACCTAGCTCCTCCGCCGTCCTGCCTCACCTAATGGGCATCTCTTGGCCCCTTCAGACCGCATCGCTCGCAACCGCAAGACCATCGTCTGCCCCATGATCGATGTGATTGACCATGATGACTTTAGGTACGAGACCCAGGCGGGGGATGCCATGCGAGGTGCCTTTGACTGGGAGATGTACTACAAACGGATCCCTATCCCTCCAGAACTGCAGAAAGCTGACCCCAGCGACCCGTTTGAGTAAGTATGTGCAACCCAACCTGGTCACAGAGGCTGACCCGATGACCCCACACACACTTGCACATCCTGAGGTGGCTCAGGATGGCCACCTTCCCAGAAAGTCCAGTGCAGAGGGTTGGGTATGCCCAAACAGAAGCACAGCCCCTTGCGACTTATCGCAGCGCCTTAGCTCTTGGATCACCACAATGTTCACCTCCACCTGCCCACCTCTGCAGTTTGCCTGGATTGCCAGCAGTGGGTAAGGGCCTCGGCACCAGCCCCCTCAATCCTGATACCCCATTGTCATCATCACCATGTATTAAATATTTTCTAAGTCCCAGACATACTGCTAAGTTCATTGCACTCTGGTCCAATTTAACCTCCCAACAATCACGTGCAATAAAAATTATTATCCATGTTTTCCAAGTGGGGAAACCAAGCTTCCAAGACACTGACTTTCTCAAGTCAGAAAGCCATTAAGTGGCAATGGCTAGGTGCAAATGCAGGTCTGTCTGCCTCCAAAGCCAATTTTTCCATTCTCTAATACTCTCTTACAAGTATTAGAGACATTCTGACTTGTCCTGCAGCATAAGTTTGGGAGAGGGTGAACTGCACTCATATCATCCTAGAATGTGAATGCTGGAAGGGAACCTAGAGATGATGGGTTCCACCTCCTTTGCAGAGGAGGAGATGGAGGCCTCAGGAGAGGGTACAGAGTGAGTTAGTTGTTTAACCAGAAACAGAGCCATTCCCCTCTCTAGTACTCCAAGTTCTGGAAAGAGCATTTTCTTCAACAGTGGGCTCACCATCCCTGTGGCTGCCATGGGAGCCATCTGTCTCTCCCGCCAGAGGTGTGGAAAAGATCTTTGGATACAAAGCCAAAGTCCCAGCTGCCTAGCTGAGTTAGTTCCCTGTTGCTGCTGTAACAAATTACCACAAACATAGGAGGTCAGAAATCCTAAAGTCAAGGTGCTGACAGGTCTGGTTCTTTCTGGAGGCTCTAGAGGAGAATCCATTTTCTTGCCTTTTCCAGCTTCTAGAGGCTGTCCACTTTCCTTGGCTTGTGGCCCCTTCCTGCCCACATCTTCAAAGCCAGCAGTGCAGCATCTTCACATCTCCGTCTCTGACCTCAGCTTCCATCTTCACATCTCTGTCTCTGACCATGACGCTCCTGCCTCCCTCTTTTAAGGACCCTTCTGATTGCACTGGGCCCACCCTAATAATACAGGATAATCCCCCATCTCAAAATCTTTACCACATCCACAGAGTCCCTTTTCTTGTGTAAGATGAACATATTCACCATTTCCAGGGACGGACATTTTTGGAGGCATTATTCTCTCTACCACCCCTGCCTCACTACAATTTACCCTCCCGTCAACACGCAGCATCTCTGTGCCTTACCCTCCTCCCCTGAAAACTGTGGCTGGTGGCAGCTCAGCTATGATCCTGGGCACAGTGTGTACTCAGAGTTCCTGAGGGGAGCCCCTAACACTGTAAGCCCCAGGGAAGGCTCTGAGGTAGAAAGAGCCGGGCTCACATGAGAGGAAAGGTAGCTGGAGGCACCAGGGAGTCAGGAGCCAGGAGTGGAGGGTGTGAGTGGAGCCCATGTGCTCCCTGAGCAGGTCAGCCTTTTGTCTCCTTCTCCTGACCTCCTTAATCCTTCACAGTCGAGCACCAACTTTAGATCCCTTTCTAGTCTGGAGGTGTGGTTTAGCCAAGACCACATCATGTGCTCAGGGGCCCCTCATACCTCAGGATCAGCCCCAGTTGACCTGAATTCTTGGGGAATACAAGTAACGAGAGTAACTAACATTTGGCCTGAGTTGACAAGGCAATTTCTGCAGACCTTCTTGCACATGAGCCTCACCACAGTCCTCACATGTAGTAGAATTCTCCCCCTTTGACCAATGAGGACCCTGAGTTCAGAGTGGGAATGAGACTTAACCCAAGATGACATGGTAGCAGAGGCTGAGGTAGGGATGGGCTGCTCCAGAAAACAGAACTTTCAGGTTAACCAAGGGGTAATCTGAACTCCTTTCATTGTTTGAACCCTTGCCATAAGCAGACTTGTAAGTCCTAGATTTGAAAGGTGCTTAAGGATGGGTCTTGACCTGTTCATCCTCTGTGCTCTGAGGAAAAGGCAAATCCAGCTCGTGTAGCTTGTTAGTAGCAGGGCCCAGAGTTTCCTCCAGGGCCACAGTCTTCTCATCTGGAGATTGACTCTCAACCCTGGCTGCATATTGAAATCACCTGGGGAGCTTGTAAAACCACCCAGGCTGCCTCCCAGACCTCTTACGCCAGAGTTTCCGGGGATGGGACCCGGGCATCCTTGTTTTTCTGTATCATACATGGACCAGACCCTGGGCAGGAGCCACTAGAGAGATCCTGAGTGTTTTCTGCACACTTCCGCACTGTCCCAGCAATCTGCAGCCCAGAGTGGTGTAATGATGTTTGAACAGCGTACCTTTGACAGCAGCTCATCCACCCACTAATTCTATCCCCTGGAGCAGATTATGTGGTATTTCTGAATTTCAGATTTTCCCATCTGAAAAGGGGCTGGGAATTGAGTTTCATGAGAACTGGAGATAATGCAGGTAAAGTAAATGGCACATATTAGACCCTCCAAATTGTTGTTGTTATTATTGCTGAACATAGCAGAAAATAGAACAGCCTAGAGAAGAGGCCTCCCTCTGGAGGCAAAGCCTTGAACATCCAAAATGCCTTAGGGCTAATAGCTACCCATTCTGCAGCAGCTCCTAGGCCCTTGCACTGGCTTCAACTCTGGCTCATTTTCAGGTACAGTCTTGGCTTTGATGTCCCATGAAGCACCAAGCCAGAAGCATGCTCTGCCCTTCCATGCAGAATATTTATGGCCCCAGCCAAAAAAAATCAAACTCCACAACCTTCAGCAGATAAAGGGAAATTGATACTAATGACAGCTTATTTTGCTGATAATAGTGGGTGCTTTTAGAAACACATCAGCCATGTTAGATAGGGCGTGCAGCTATACCTCCATTGTGTAAATGGGAAACAGGATCAAAAAGGCTAACTCAGTGCTATCCAGTAGACATAGAATGGGAGCCACATATGTAATTTCAAATTTTCTAGTAGCCACATAAAAATTTAAAAGAAACAGGTAGCACATATTTTAATAATAGATCTTATTCAACCCAGTACATCTAAAATAGCATAATTTCCATACGTAATCAACATTTTAAAAATTATTGAGATACTTTATATTCTTTTTTTTCATACTAAAATCTGGTGTGTATTTTCCACATCTCAATTCAGACTAGTCATATTTCAAATGCTCAATAGTCATGTGGGGGGGAGCAAGTGTAACTCAGTGGTTTGAGCACCTGCTTCCCATGTATGGGGTCCTGGGTTCAGGAACTCTGAGTATGCACTGTGCTCAGGAACATAGCTGAGCTGCCAGCAGCCCCTGTTTTCAGGGGAGGAGGGTAAGACAGAGATGCTGGGGGTTGCCAGGAGGTCAAACTGTGGTGAGGCAGGTGTGGAAGACAGAATAATGCCTCCAGAGATGGCCCTCAAAATAAATAAATAAATAAAGGCTGTTGTTAAAAATAATAATTGTCTTTAAAAAAAATAGTCATGTGTGGCCAGTGTTTGGACAGCACAGGGTTAAATGGTTCAGCACTTCATCTCAGATCACACTGAGAGCTAAGGAGAGTTGAAATCAGACTGAGGGTTTCCCACTTCTGATCCCCTGCCCTTTTCACCCTTCACCTGCTTCTCAATTGTTCCTTCCTGACATGAGGCAGTGCATTGTGGTGGTCGGGGGTGCAGACGATGGCATAGACTGTAGATTCAAACGCAGCAGTTCTGCTTGGTAACTGAGATCTGGATCAGGTCACTCAGCTGTCTGTGCCTTGGTTTCCACATGGGTAAAATGGAGGTGATAATAATTGGGGCCTACCTTTTGGGGTTTGATGTGAAGAGTAAATTCATTTAAATAATACATTAGTTTAGTACAGCATCTGGCATTGTCAAGCCCTCATCAAATATTCAAGGGGATCCCCTTTTAAAAGACACCCCCCACCCCCATGCTGTAAAGGCTCATCTGCTACAGGAAACCTTGGGAAATGAGTAAGTTAAATAAGGTCTTTTTAAATAAGCCTGCTTCCTGTGAGCTTGCAGAATTCCCAAGGCCAGAAGAAGGAGTGGAGGATGCTGCTAGAGTATTCTGGTTTGAGAGTTTGGAGTTTTCCAGAGGAGCCAGACAAGGACACAGCCACTGTGACAAGATTTCCACACAGAAAACCTTGGCCCGCCTCTGTGCGAGGTGCCAGCCCTGTGTGGAGCACCCCCGGGGATTCAGGCAGGCAGCAGTGTGGCCCCGTGGGCCAAGCACAGTGCCATGCTGACTTCCTGTTCCCCTTGGACATCCCACGAGTATCGTCTCTGTGCCCTTGCTGATGCTGCTTTCTCTTCCCAGATGCCTTCCTCTACCCTCAATGTTCCCTTGTCTAACCCACCTTGGAGGCCACCTTGGGCATCCTTCCTTGACTCTTGCCGCACTCTCTCTCCTCGCCCCCTATAACTCATACTCACTCCATCCACGTCTTGTAGTGAGTGTTCTGTCTGTACCTCCCAGTGGCCCTCGTCACACCCTGCCTGATCTTCCAGATCCTTCTGTCCTGAGGTGGCCATCCCACTATACTGGACATTCCCAGTCTGACTCTAATCAACCTCAGTATTTTTCCAGCACCTGCTTCACAGCTGGTACCCAAACCTTATTTCGTGAATAAATTAGTGAGAGAATGAATCAATGAAGTTAATTTTGTCTCCCAGTTTGATGGAAAGAACAGAGATTGTGGCTTTTTCTATACACAGCACAGCAGAACAAATGCCCATGTTGAGCTTAATGATTAAGAATCATCAAAGGAGTGTGTTAGAAAAATCCAGGCTCCTGGCCCCAGAGCTTCTGTTGCAGTAGGTCAGCGGTAGGCCTCTGCAAGCTGTGTAGTTTTTTCCTCTCTAAGAGATACCGTGGCATAGAAAGGCTTGGAAAGACCTGATTTGGACCATAGAGATGATGCAACTGGCAAGGCTTATAGGGAAAAGCACTGTGATTTCATTTCACAAATATACTTAGGTATTAACCATGTGAAAGGAACTTTGGGTCAGTTTGGCTAAAATGTAGGCTTTATGAAGGGAAGTTGTAGGCAATAAAGAAGAAAGTCTGGGGCCTTACTCAGAGGGGGCCTTGGATTCCCTGCTGCACACTTGGACTATGTTCCCAGAGCAGCATGGAACAGCATCATCGGGGGAACAGCATCATCGGACTGTACGAGGAGCATGCAGCCAGGATGACCACGTCTTCATAGCACCTTTTCCTTCCCTGGCAGGTCTCCTGTGATGGCCGGTGGACTGTTCGCCGTGGATCGGAAGTGGTTCTGGGAGCTGGGCGGGTACGACCCGGGCTTGGAGATCTGGGGAGGAGAGCAGTACGAAATCTCGTTCAAGGTGAGCCAGCAGTCCAGGAGCCCCTTTCTCCTTGGCATATTTCCTGGCAAGCTGCCTGCCTAGCATCTGTCTAAGCCTGGAAAGGCTCTGGAGGTCTCTGGGTTCTGCCATCTCTCTGTTCCTCAGGTCAAAAAGTCAAGGGCCAGAGAGTGCCTCAGTGTTGGAGTGAGGGGGTCCAAAGGCTGCCAAAGGTTGGTCTTAGTCACGGCTCTGCCTAGCGTTTACCTTACAACTCTTCTTAAGATGGCAGTGTTGGAATAAGACAGGTCTCCCGCTCAATAAATGTGGCGTATCTCTCATTGAGATGCCTAGCAAACCAGCAGTGAGGAAGAGAAACCAAGGAGGCCAAGCAAGATCTGTAGGCTTAGAGGAAGCCTCTGCTCCAAGTGGCCACTGGCCTCACAGATGCTGAGTTGGCCTGAGTGGTTCCTGGTCAGCCCTCACAGGTTCCCTTCAGTATCTGTCACAGGATGGAGTTTAACGTAGGGACTGGTAGATAAGAACTCAAGTTGTGGTGTCAGAAAGGCCTGGATGCGGGAAGCAGCTGTGGCTCAATTGGTTGGGCTCCCATTTACCATATGGGAGGCCCAGGGTTCGATTCCCCAGGCCTCCTGGTGAAGGCAAGCCGGCCTGCGTGGTGCGGTGAGCTGATGGCCTGCGCAGTGAGCTGGCGCAGCAAGATGATTTAGCAAAAGCAAGACAAGCAGACATAGAAGAATGCACAGCAAATGAACACAGCCAGCACGAGCAGCAAGGGGGGATAAATAAAATAAATCTTTAAAAAAAAGAAAAGCCTGGATGCAAAGCCCAGCTCCACCACTTGTAGCTGTGTGACTTTGGGCCGGTTAGATGACCTCTTGAGCTTCCTTTCCTCATCTGAAACAAGGGAATAATATTGCTACTTTAGAGAGCTATCCTGAAGATTAAATAAGATAACGTCTAGAAGGTGCTTAGCACACAACCTGGGGACACAACCAGCAATTAATAATTGTTAAACATTCAATTAATAAATATTTACTCTAGCCTACTCAACAAGCCCATGAGCTATAGGAGCTTCCTGACAATGATGGCAAAGGAGATGGCAGTTGCTAGTTAACCACCCAACCTTCTGAGACCACGTTCTCCCCTTGCTGGGGTTATTCTCCTCTTTGCTCATGTGAAGAAGGGAGGGAACTAGCTTGTCCCACACCCTTGTGGTCTGCCAGAACCTGCTTCCAGCACCCCCAGGACCCCTGGCTAAGGGATATCCCTGGCCCATGAGGGATGGCCAGCATCCCTGCAGAGGTGAGCCCCTGAGTCTAGCATCAGTGTTCTCTGCAAAAGGTTGTTGTCAAGCACGGTGATTAAGACTTCTGTGCTGGGCCAGATTGCCTAGGTCAGATGCTAGCTCTGCCACATCCTACCAGCCAAGTGTACCCAGAAAAGGAAACCTCACTCGCTAAGCCTAAGTCATTGCTTCTGTAAAACGGGTTTAAGGATGCTTTAACCCTCACAGAGCTGTTGTGGGGCCTAAATGAGATCACGCTTATATATCAGGTGTTTCTTAATAAATACCTAAATATGTTGGTGTTATTATTATCATTATCATTATCAACTGGTAGAGCAGTTCCATGCTGAGGAACGGAAATTCTTGATTAGCAAGAAAACAACAACCTAGAATTCTACTGGAACAATTTTTGTTTGAAGAACAGTTTGTGTCTCTTTAGACCTCCAGAGTTCTAAAGTTGTCTCCCATAAGGGACCAATGCCTAAATAAAAACAATTAACCGGATGTGATATCCAAAATATTTAACAATTATTATGGCACAGACACCAACCAGTCAGAACAGATGCCAGCTGTAAAGTGTTGTGCAGTCACTCTTGTGCATAAAGAATGAATTTCAGACCTGACCAGCGGTAACATTCAGTGCTTACTGTATACTGGCCACTGTGCCAAAGCTCTTCACACGTGTTGGCTTATTAAATCCTCACAACAACCCTGGGGTGGTAGTATCATTGTTATAGCCATCTCACAGGGGAGGCAAGTGGCACTCAAAGACCCCGCGCAGTTGAAAGTAACACAACCAAGGCCTGAATCCAAGTCTGCCTGACTCCAAAGCCCATGCTCTGACCTGCTATGTTTTATAGTCCTCTATAGGGACATCAGAGAGCGCTTGAGAGGAAAACTAGCCCAAGAAGGTG
The DNA here is from genome assembly GCA_029593785.1 of Cabassous unicinctus. Lineage (NCBI taxonomy): Eukaryota > Metazoa > Chordata > Mammalia > Cingulata > Chlamyphoridae > Cabassous > Cabassous unicinctus. The sequence goes on along the minus strand of JAQZBX010002415.1, from coordinate 23,374 downwards.
GCTGCAGTCTCTCATCCTTTCTTTCTCAGTTTTTGTCTCCTCCTGGGGTTATTGCTAATTTACTTGGATATTCCACAGCCTGTCAGTGAAGTGAATTATTAACAGTCTAAGTCAGAAGCAGCAAATAGGTTTCTTCTACCAGTCAACACTGGTCCATTGGCGGGGGCTGCCCCAGTTCTGTGTTATATGTATTCTGAGGCTACATCTGAGCTTATCAGAAGAAAAGCAGTGATTGATTAGTGATGTCTGTCATGGGTGTAGGTTTGGTGAGTGACAGCACTTGTGCCATGTAGTTAGTATCGCTAGCCCATGCAATCTAGTTTTCCAAATGTGAAATCACACATAAGGAATGAGAACATTTTAACTTAACAGTTCCCAAATCTGTCAATTAAACCAACTTGTTTTATGAGGTTTTCTACCAAGTTTGCTCCCAGAAGTGGGCAAATCTGTGTTCTGAGCTCCAACCAGAATGTAAACTTCAATGGGAGAGGGATCTTTGTGTATTTATTCACTGCTGTATCCCAAGTGCCTAAAGGATTGCCTGCCAGGGAGTAGGCATTTAATAAACATTTGTTGGATGAACCCTCAGAGCATGTGAGTCACAGGCCAGAACCAGCCTCCAAGCACCTGTCTGGCTCCTTGGTCAAGAAGTCACCCTTTAGAACCTCCCTCTAGAGAGAACAGTGAATGGAGAAAGATTCGCACAAAGGGATTTCTAAACCCAAAATTATTCCATTCTGTGTGTTTCAAAGGCCCATCTAATGATGCTCATCAGCAATTACAGCAGAACAAATGGCATTTTTCTCCACACAGTTTATTTACAAAAGACTTGGTAATGAAGCCATATTGGAAGTCTCTCGTCCGGGAGGGGCAAGGAGTCTGGCTCTCATTTCCATTTGATCCAATTATGTCCTTCACTCTCGAGGGGAAATGAGACAGTGTAATGAGGCAGCTCCCACAGTCCAAGAGGGAGACTTTTATCCTTTGGCTTTCTCTCCTGGCTTTGAGAATGTGCGTCCCCTGAGCCAGTGATGGCCCATCTGCCAGTGCTTTGTCTTCCAGGCTGCCGTGGAAGGCCATCCCTTGGTGCTGAGGGGAACAGGTGGGCCCGTTCACCAGCTGGCTACAGACTCCTCACTGGAACACCGGGTGTTCTATTTCAGCCAGAGTGGGCCATATATGAAGAGCCAAATCCCCTCTGATTAATCTCTGCTCAGATCCTTTCTCTTCTTGGTGACAGAGAAAAGAGACTGGTGTGAAAAGTGTGAGTGAATTTTCAGAAATTAAAATTGATACATGCCATCAAGGCTGATGGATTAATAATTTGGCTCTGATTCCAGACCAGGCCATCTATCTTGTTGGGAAAACCCCAGAAAAGATGTTCCAAAGGCTCTGAAATTTCTAGAAGAGCCAGTAACTCGCCCCTTTCTCTCTTTCTCTCCTCCTCTCCCTCTCAGCCAGCAGCGCTTTTGTTCCCAAAAGGCACAGTCACACTATTAAAGTTCTCCTGCTTGGGCTAGACTCTTCCCAGGTCTGGTGGTTGGCTAAATGCTTAACTCCATAGTGTGGTGGTCTGCCACCATCTTCACGAGCTGGCCCTTACATATCTCTCTACCCTCCCCCTGTCCTCCTACCCACTACGTTAGTCTGGACTCTTGGTTACAAATGACCAAAAAGCCTAATCAACCCGATTTAAGCTAAAAACCAGAATCACCTGGCCCACAGAACTGACATTACAGAGTAGATCCCGCAGGCCTGGATGGCCCAGGGACTAGACTGCCTCATGCTAGCTCGGTCTCTCTCAGGCCCTTGGCTTGGCTTTCATCTGGGGCGACCTCCCTCCAGGAGGTTTCCTCTCTGTGGAGATCCCCAGCAGCCACAGACTTCACGACCCCTGGAAACAGTTTCTCTTTCCCATCATTCCTGTACAAAGTCCCCAAACTGAGTCTCACTGGCCTACTGGTCCATTGCCCGTCCCTGGGCAAGGCTCTTGTTAGTCAGGGCATAGTCCATTCCCATCCTGGAGCCAGGAGGGTGGGTGTGCCTGGTTCCCCAAAGGAAAGTCCAGGCCCTGTGCCTGGAAGGGGAAATGGATGTGGGGCAGGGAAAACCACAGACGTCCACCTCACCCTGCCGTGTAGGACCGCTCTCAAACCCCAGCTATGTGCCAGGCCCTCTTTGGAGGCCAGGCTTCTCCATGCACTATAAAGTCTTCCTGAGTCACCTTCCCTTAGTCTGGCTCCCTTAGTCTGGCCCAAACTCATCCTTCCTGTTTCGGTGCATACAGATGCCCTTGACTGAGCTCCCTGTGCTGATTGGGGTCCACCCCAACACTGCCCTCGCCTCATCGCTGTGCTCCCGCCATGGCTCCCAACACCCTGTGCAGCCCTGACCACGCCTCTGCCAGTGCTCCCCACTGGACTCTGAGCTCCTGCGAGGCAGGGAGTGAGTTTTGTCTACCTCTATACCCCAGTGCCTGAAACATAGTAGGTGTTCTAAATAACTGCCATCAAGTCCTCTCTGATAAAACTTCCCAGACTTACATCCCATCTTTGGGCCGTGGGGGTGGGGTGGGAAAGGTCCCCAGCAAGAAGGCACAATCCTGGGTCCTCTCTGTGCTCTCGTCCCGTATGGGGACTCTGGCTAGTCGCTGGACTCAGCCCTCATACCCCACATGGTGCTGATACAGTTTTCCTTCCTACCTCACAAGATAGGACCAAAGCCCTTTGACCTGCACAGATGTGGGGGGTTGTTTGTATTAGAGGCATTGGTGGTAAAATGAGCACAAGTGGGACTGCATAGTGCCCCCCAGGAGGCCATGGTTGGAATATCTGCAACTGTGAGATGTGGGAGGAAGTACCCAAGCAGGACAGCATGGCCCAACCAGAGTGAGAAAGACATGAACTTCGGGGAAATAGAAGTGAATATGTCTCTTGTGAATAGCAATTTGGCAAGATCTGCAATATTTCAAATCAAGCATATTCTTTGACCCGAAATTCCATGCTCAGGAGATTATCCAAGAGAGACAGCTGCATAGATGAGCAAAGATTTAGCTAGAAGCTATTTTTTGAAGCATTGTTTATAAAAGAAAATTGAAAATGACCCAAATGTATATCCTGAGGGGTTAAATAAGTTACAGCACATCTAAATGACAGAATATTATCTAAAATTAAGTATGTAAAGGTAAGTGCAAAATAATGAGATATTATATGTATATATGATATATAATAATCTTATATAATATGCACTTGTTTTTTGGTTTTGAAAATATTACAAATACAAAGAGAAAACTTGGACAAAACACACCACCTCACATCTGTGGAGTGCTTACACTCAGTCATGTGGGGCCCTGGTCCCAGGACTTTACAGGCACTGTCATCCCTACAATTCACCTACAGGGCAATGCCCTCATTTTCCCTTGTTTTGGATGAGGAGACTGAGGCCTAGGTGAATCATGTCCCCAGAGCCCTGCAGCTGGACGGGGCTTTCCACCCTGCTCGCCTGGCTTCAGAGTCTGCGCTCTGGCCCACAGGGCCGGGACGTCTTCCTGTCAGTAGCAGCCAGCAAGGGTGGGAGGGTCAGAGTGTAGCTGTCACTTCCTTCCTTATCTGTTTCTGTAACACTGAATGTGTTCTCAAGTACATATTTCTTTTATAATCGGGAAAAAATAAGATTTTTTTTAACTAAGAAAGAAAGGAAGTTGGTTTTTAAGGACTCCCATCCATTTGCAACGTCAGGGATAGATTCCCCACAAATAAGAACTAAAGAGAAGGGGGTCTCTGCATCCAAAACAAGAGTCTCGGGGAAGGACTGAGTCCCTCCTGCACACACCTCTGCAGGTCGGCTCCAGGAGGTGGAGGCCTCAGCCCCACTGCCCTGGAGAGAGGCGGTGGGTCTGGAGACCCCGTGGAGCAGACTTGCGGGGAGTGAGGGGGTAATGGAAAACCACGTGAGGGTGGCAGAAGTCGGGAAGGGCACCAAGAGCCATTGTTCCAGTAGGGAAACCCATCCTGAGAAGAGGCAGGAGGCTTGGGAGTGAGTGGGGTTGGCTTTGTTTGATCCTGATGTGGTAGTGAGAGGCTGGCCCAGTCCCAGATTGGGCAGATGAAAGAAAAAAGGGGGGGAGGGGAGGGGAGGGGAGGTGGGGCTCAAATTTTCCTTCCACAAAACTTACCTTGTCAGGAGGACTAAGTGAAATAGTGTGCATGAAAATTAAGTAGGATGTGGCCAGAAACTGGTCAACGGGTATGTGTGCCCTGTAATGTTGTGAAAGGTGACAAGGGCGGATCCCTCAGCCAGAAGGCAGCAGTTCTAGAACTAAATCCCAGATGTCCTGACTCCAAGCCGAGTGCTCATCTTGGTCCCCGTGGCTGGAGGGATGGAGGAGAGGCATGCCGAGCCTCAAGAGAGGCTATTGTTATAGAAAGGGCCAGGAGGTCAGGACCAGGCTTAAGGGGAATTAAGTTACCCAGAGGAGGGGGAACGATTTACAAAGTCCAGCCCAATGGCTGAGGGTGAGCTGGGCCCACAGTGCAAGCACCTGTGTCACCACACATTTCCTCACCCCGATCGCAGCCCCTTCCAGCCCCCTATGTCTCAGACCAGCTGCAGAGTTGCTGGGGCTAGCTTCTTCCTTCAGAGTTATCCGATTGTGCTGGAAATATGCTGTACTACATGCAGTGTTTTCCTCCCGGGGCCACAGATGCTCAGCCTTCACAAGAGCTGTCTGCAGGAACAGGGAAGGCATTCTGTTTGCAACTCTCCACAAGCCATTTGAAATTCCGAGAGCATCTCAGCCGTGGGAGCCAGCCTCCAAGCAGGAGCCTGCCTCTCCCACCATTCCTGCAGGAAGATGGCTCAAAGCCCTGAGGGTTACCTGTCCACACATCACTCCCTAACCAGCTCCTGCCTCTCCCTTCATGTCTTGATTCTTTCATTGCTAAAAATGGCGATAGTAACTTCTTCAAAAGTGTGTTATAAGAACTAAATGGGATAATAATATTTGTTTGGCCTGGGGCCAGGCAAAGCAGAGGCCCTCAGCAACGGTAGCTATGTGATCATAACCCCCATGTTAGTGAAGGAAGCAGAACAGCACAGGGATTAAGTCCATGGGCTTCAGAAACAAACTGCCTGGATTCCCAGGGCAAGCTCAACCAACTAGGTGCTGTGTGACCTTGAGAAATTCACTTAACTCCCCTGGTCTTGCTGCTTCATCTGTGAACTGGGGATAGAAAAATCCTTACTTCATAGTGTAGTTGTGAGCAGCATATTAGTTAAAATGTTATCAGCTTAGCTTAGAGCCTGGAACATAATGAATGGTCAATAGATAGTAACTGTTGATGTCATTGTTTTTTTTGTTTGTTTGTTTGTTTGTTTGTTTGTTTGAGGTACCGGGGCCGGGGATTGAATCCGGGACCTCGTATGTGGGAAGCCAGTGCTCAGACATGGAGCTACACTGGCTCCCTGATGTCATCATCATTTTGGTAGTGGTTAGGATTGGGCTGTAACTGCAGGAAGACAGGAGTGGAAAGAGCATAAGACAGAGGCTAAAAGCCTCGGCTCCAGGCCCAACTCTGGAACCAACTCTCAGTGGGACCATGGACAGGTCACCTGGCCTTTCTGCTAAACCTTTGTTTCTCATCTACAAAGGAGCACTAATAATTCCAAGCTCACAGGGCTGTCAGGAGACACACCATGAACTGGCAGGCCTCAATCACTGGAGATGGGTTGACCCTATTTTAGTACGCAGTGGTTCTTCAAGTGTGGTCCCTGGGCCAGCAGCTTCAGCATCACCAGGAACTGGTTAGAAATGCACATTCTCAGGCCCCACCCCAAATTCACTGGGTTGGACAGTCTAGGAGTGGGGCCCAGCTGTGTTTTAACAAGCCCTCCAGGTGATTCTGATGTGTAATGTATAGGTGGGGTCTTGTACAGAGGATGCTCAGGCTTGTTTATGGAAGGAAAGAGTAAATGGGTGGGTCAGTTGGCAGATTGGCCAACCTTCACCCAACTTTCAAAGTTTTTTTTTGTTTTGTTTTTCAAGATTTATTTATTTTTTTTATTTATTTATCCCCCCCTTGCTGCTTGTGCTGCTGTGTCCATTCGCTGCGTGTCTTCTCCATGTCTGCTCATCTCCCCCTTGCTGTGAGGCCCTGCCACATCAGCCCAAGGCGCCGCGCAAGCCGGCCTGCCCTCACAAGGAGGCGCCGGGAAGCGAACCCGGGGCCTCTCATATGGTAAACGGGTGCGCTATCCATTGCGCCACACCCGCTTCCTGCCGTGAGGTTGCTGCATCAGCCCACCCGCACCGCTCAGGCCGGCGTGCCCTCACAAGGAGGCCTCGGGACGCGAACCAGGGCCTCCCATATGGTAAACGGGGGCTCTATCCACTGAGCCACACCCACTTCCCTCAAAGTTCTATAACATTGGAGTCTACCCTTGGCAGTCAGTTTCTGTCCCATTTCTCCCCACAGGGTTTTAGAACAAGTAACTAGGCCCTGTGTGAATGAATGAGTGAGTGAGTGAGTGAATGGAGTTAATGTTTTTATATATTGGACTCATCATTCCTGGAAAGAAAAGCAGATGTACCCACAGGGGCAGAAAAGAGAGTGCATCTCAGCTGGTTCTCCTCAGCATCCACAGTGGCATCCAGGGGGTGTGGCGTGAGCAGGAGCCACTGGAGCAGGTGGCAGAGGGCCACGATTGCAAGCCAAGGGTGACCCCTTTGTTCTACATGCCACACACATGTTGTTAGGGATCTTTGAAGAAGGCCATGATAGGGTCAGGGTGAGGGTCTAAGGGATTAAACCAGGAGTCTCCCTGAAGGTCTCAGATCTGCTTAATTCCAGGGGACCCACCCCTGGGTTCCATTCTGAGCTTTGCCATTTATAAGCTAAGGGACCCTGGGGGTGATATTTGATCTCACTAAGCCTTGGTTTCCTCACATGTAAAAGGCTGTGATAGTACCTCCCTCACTGGGAATTGATGTAATTCCCAAATATAAGTCAAAACCTCATGTAAGGCAGCCACCACCACCCCTTTTTTTGCCAACTTAACTGTATACACTTAAGGATATTGTTGAAATAGTCAAATATTTATTAACTTAGATACACATATGTATTTAAAACCATATTCCATAAAAATAATATATTAATTTAGAAGTACTGTTTTTCTCTGTACTCTGATGACTTTTTTTAATAATTAATTTTTACAGAAGCTTTAGATTACATAAATGTTACATAAAAAATAAAAGGGATTCCCTTATGCCCCCCCACTTCCTCCCCTCCCACACTCTTCCCACATTAACAACATCCTTCATTAGTGTGCTACATTTGTTACAACTGATGAACCCATATTGAAACATTGCTACTAACCATGGACTACGGTTTAGGTTATAGTTCACACTTTGTCCCACACAATTTTGTAAGTTATGACAAAATATACAATGGCCTGTATCCGTCATTGCAATGTCATTTAGGACAATTCCAATGCCCCCAAAATTCCCCCACATTACCCCTATTCTTCCCTCTCCCATCCCTCAGAACCTCTGGTGGCCACTGACTTTACATCAATGATAAGAGTTCTTCCACTGCTAGAATAATAATAAGTGTATAGTAGAATAATAATAAGTCACTTTAGTCCATTGTTCATTTCCCAGTCCTGAGGATTTGGGGGTGGTGATGCCCACTCTGCTTCTAATTGAGAAGGGCCTTAGATCCCATGGGGCAGATGGATGAGAGTTTGCAGTTGCAAACTCTCTCTGTGCCTTGGGATGGGCATTAATGACTTTTTTTTTTAACCAACTGCATCCAGCAGCCCTTATAAACATCACAAACCGCATGACTGGGGTCATTTCATGCTGGTGAGTCTTCCCGAGAGAGTATCTCGTTATTCAAAACAAACTAATCAAGAGCATCCCAGAATATGCACTAATGGAAGACACACACGTCACGCCATCCCTTCTTTTCTGGGGGGAAGTACGTGGCATCCACGCAGTGCCCACCCCAATGGTGGTGAGGCCATGTGTCCAGGGGATCCTGGGTGCCGCTTGCTGACGGCGGCCTCTCCACTCTAGCAGTGCCTCACGTCAGCCCCACAGCACCCCCTGAGGTAGGTACACTAATTGTACGCATTTTACAGGTGAGGAATTGAGGCATTCAGACTGACAAAAACTTGCTTAAGTATCTGGATCAGAATTCAGTTCTGGCTAACTCCAGAACCGCGTTCACACCACCACTCCATGTGCCTCCGGGACGGCTACTGCTGAATAACGGTTGGCAATTATTATAGCAGTTCCCTCCAATGCAGCTGAACTCCATCTGGGTTCTCGGCAGAGGCACCGTGGCTGCATCTCCGCCGCCTGTCAGCAGGCAGGCGGCCCAGCCCCTTCCTGGTGGGTTTGCTGGCAACCATGTCCCTCCCAGAGGAGGGTGTGCTCCAGCCCCCCCTTGCACGTGTCCCTCAGCAGCAAGTGGGTCCTTCCGGGCTCTTCCCAGGTTCCATTGTGTTTTCTGATTCACATCACCACACTTTTTTTTTCCTCCTCAGTTTAGGAGATAAGAGCGAGTGATTGTCTTTTATAGACACTGTAATGAAGCCTGTCATCACACAAAAGAAGTTTGCTAATAAAATAAATCAAAGCAGCAATGAAAGTGAATGGGGAGCAGGTTTTTACAATTAGATTTGTGCTTGCCTAGTCGCATGGTGCTTCTAGCAAGAAGACTCTTCAGTAGGAAGAAGCAGGGTGGGGGGCCGTCAAGACCGGAGCTGACAGGATATGTTTGGAAACCCCTCATGGTGGAACAACAAAGCTCCCAGAGCAGGCAGCCTCATCCCCCAGCAGAGGCCTGAGTTAGGGGTGGGGGTAGAAATTTGACACCAGATAGCACACACCGCAAGGAGCAAGGAAAGGGACTGCAAAAATGTCATCTTGATGGTCTATATTTGTTCCCAATTCAAATATGATGGGTCCCAGGACAAACAATTCTGGCTGCTGCCAGCACTGCAGCTTCCCCTTCTCTCTGCCGTTGCTAGATGCTCTGCTTGCTGGTGTATTACTTGAGTGAGAGGAGCATGCCTGTGGGCAGCTGGGCCCCCAAGCATGCCCTAGGCCTCTGCCCTGCCCCACCTGGTCCTGTCATTCTCTTGGTCAGTTGCAGGTAGTGCCACCAAGTCAGTTGAGAAAAGCAAAAAATGAAATGGTATTGGCAAAAGGGCAAAGCACTGTATACTTTTATACAGTGCTGTGACTGTCATGCCCATTTCACAGCTGAGGAGACTGAGGCTCCCCCGGTGAAATCACTTGCATGAGGTCACACAGCTGCCCACAGTGGCATGGGATTGGAATGCAGGGAGTCAGACTGCAGTGTGAGCTCATAACCCTGCACCGAGGTTCCCGTGGGTCTTGAGGGGCTGCTGCCTCAGCTGTAAGGTCAGGTAGGGCCCTAAAGGCACAAAGGTAAGTGACCTGGGCTGTGAGCAGAACCATAGGGCCTGGAACCTGGAACGAGCTCTGGCCAGCTCCCAGCCCCAGAGCAACTCCTGACACCATTCTATGCCTTGGGTGTTTATCCTGCCACGTTAAGTCTGTGACTCAGATGATGGCACATCCCTAGGAGGACAGTGCCCCCTGCCTTGGGATCCTGTGCTCCAGAGGCAAAGTGGAGAGATGTTTGTTACAAAAGGAGGTGACCATGATAGTGACACCTTCTCCTGGCCTCCCATGTCTTTTCTTCATCACCCCAGACAACTCCAACAAGGATCCAGCCCATAAAGCTCAGCCTAAAGGAGACAGATATGGGACCTTTTACCCAAGAAATAATAAATCTCCTGCTCCCCACCCATGACATATATATTCTTGCTAAAATTACAAGAAGCAAAAAACACACAGTGGTTTTCCTCCAGAGACTAGAGAATTGATGACAAAATAAAGAGCTTCATCCTTCTCTCTAGTCAAGTCCCTATTCCCAAGACTTTGCATACGTCTTGATTCATTTACTCCCTCATTCATTTGACATATATGTATTGAGTGCCTGTTATGGGCAAAGGACTGTGTGAGGCACTTGGGATCCAGTGGTTAATCTAACTGAGGGGATACTTACCTGCTAGGGGAGATACCATGATCATGAAGGTGGTTTTCCCAGGGCGAGGCTTATCCATTGCACCCCGAATGTGCTGACCCCTGCAATTTCCCCAAATGTGGGAAACTCAACTGCATAATTTATGGTAGTGGGGGACTGCATTTGCTCTCTCCCCTAAGGAAAAAAAAAAAAATTTTTTTTTTTAATCTAACTGAGGGACACAGAGGGGTAAGGACTTATATTTGAAAGTGACAGAAAACTACCTTAAGCTGGCAGTAGGAAAAGAAAACAAGTTCAAGGATGAGCTGTCTTCAGCATGATGGGCTCCAGGTGCTCAAGCAGGCCTCTCCCCTTCTCCCCACCTCCTGGCACTGCCCTCCTCTGCCATGGCAGAGAAAAGTGTGTGGCCCCTTCTCATATCAAGCACCAGCAGACTCAGTGACCATCAAAAGTACCCCATTACCCTGCCGTGCACCAACCTCAGAGCCTGGAGGTGGGATGCTCCAGGTGCCAGTGCAAGGACCGTCCCCAAACTTGAGAGGCAAAAATCACAGATGTCCGTTACAGGGGCCTAGGCCTGAGACAAATAACCACAAGCCTAATTAGTTACACTTGTGATAAAATAACTAAGGGAGGTGCAGGGTGCTAGGTATGGGTATAAAAGGACCATGAGACCTACTGCTGGGGGTCTGAGACGCCCCCGAGGGACCTTTGGGTAAGTAGGAGGTGGCCAAGACAGAAGATGGGGGGCGGCTGTCATGGAGACGAGATGTGGTGAGCCAGGGGGTAAATGGATGAGGTGAGGACAGGTCCTGCAGGGTCCTGGGTCACGCCAAAGAACCAGCCGAGCCCCATAGGAGCTGTGGACTGCATGTGTACGTTGCCTTCCCACGCTGGATACATTGTGGGGCCAGAAGAGATGGGTGTGGCCTGCGCTTGTCTCGTCTCAGGCTGCTCAGGTGCTCCCAAAGGAGCTGGCCGCAACTTTATCTGAACAGGCAACTGTCTCTCTGGGGGTAGTTCCCATGCTGAGAGCCAAGCGCCAGTGCATCACATCCTGTGCAGGAGTAAATCCATTGTCCAAAGCCAGAACTCCCTCTGGGCTCCAAACTTCTCTGGAATCTGAGGGCATTTTGGATTCCTCAAACCTCTTGACAGATCAAGGTCAACCTTGTCCCTCCAGAATCAGGCTGATGGCCAGTGTGGTCAGAGCCAAAGACACTAGAGGTCGCAGAGAAGAGAAGGATTTGAAAAGTGTATAAAGGAAGGTTCCCCTGCCAGGCAGAGCTGGAGACACAGCCTTGTTAGCTAACCCGAGTTTAATATGGAGTCGGAGAGCTGGACGCCGGCCCACTCAGCTGCCCAGGAGATGTTCAGAAATAGAGCGTGGTCAGGCGTCCCCCCACCTACTCAGCAACACGCCACCACCTGAAAGGCTGGCAGCCCAGCAGTGACCTAGGCAATGTCTGCCAGGCAAAAGCATCCCTTCCCCATCAATCACTTTGTATAAAGGAAGAGTTATTGTTATGGGATGCTGGCGCCTGATCAATATCTCCTGCTTTGAAAATAAACTTCTTGGCTTGGCCTTGACATTAATCTACCATCAGGAGCCCATTATCTCAAGACCAATGTTCTGTTCTATTGACTTGCTCGATTTTTTTTTCTCCCCCCAGATCAGAATATAATTGCATTTCTCCAGGCAGCACTTCCATAATGGAAGCCCCACATGGAGCCCTTCGTGGGAAGTCAGAGGGCAGAGTGCATCCGCGGTGGGGTGGAGACAGCAGTTGGCAGGGGGCAGGGGGCACCGAGGACCTGTCAGATACAGGTGGAAGGAAGAGCCTCTTCTAGAGCCCCCTGAATTCATCAGAGTGTGAAGCCCAATCCCCAATACCCCACTGAGCAGTTCAAGCTGAAAGGGCTTTTGTCTGCAGAATTGGGGTTCTGGATATTCCCACTCCCACCCCTCATTCCACAAATGAGAGAAGATGATAATAATGTCCTGCATCCAGCTGTGCCCCACCATTGCCACCTCTGCCCTCTCTGCCTTGTTTCTGGACGGCCTTGCCTCCCCCATGCCTGCATCCCGCAGGGCACTCGCTACTCCACAGCCAGTCATCCTGGTAAAAGAGAAATTGGATCATACCATCTCCCTCACTGAAGATTTTCCATGGCAGACTCCTTCCTGTGCCTGTGAAACCTGGCAGTGGTCCCTGCCCCCTCTCTGACCTCCCCCTGCCCCAGGCCGCTGGCTTTCTCTGTGCAATGATTATGCCAAACTTGGCCCTACCCAGGGCCTTTACACTTGCTTTTCTCTCCACCTGTTCTCTCTCCCTCCAGAGCTTTACTTCCTTCTTCCTTCTCATCTTTTAAGTCTCACCTCAAATATTCCCTTCTCAGGGAGGCTTTCCCTGCCCTCTGGGTATAAAGTAGCACCCCACACAATGAATCTATCTGATTGCCTTGTTTTGCCTTCCTTATAGAATGCACCCTCCTCTAAAACTGTCTCCCTATATTAATTAGCTATTGTCACAGGAAATTTTTACCCCAAAATATAGCATTTTAAAGCAACAATGAATATCCATTATCATAGTTTTTGTGGGTCAAGGATTTTGGAGTGGCTTAGCTGAGCAGTTCTGGCTCAGCGTCTAGCATGAGACTGCAGTGAAGACTGCCGCCCAGGCTTGCCTGGGGCTGAAGGAGGCTCACTCATTTGGCTAGGCAGTCAGTGCTGGCTTTTGGCAGGAGGCTTCAGCCCCTCACCACATGGACCTCTCCTTGGGACTGCTTGAGTGTCCTTCCAACATGGCAGCTGGCTCCCCTAAAGCCAGAGAGCAAAGGGCAGGGGGGCATATTGTCTTTTCTGATTGTAATTTCTGCCATATCCTAGTGGCTACACAGATCAACTCTGCTCAGTATGTAAGGGGCTACATAAGGACGCAAACACCAGGAGGCAAGGCTCACCGGGGGCCACCCTGGAGGCTGGCTACCACACTCCCCCTCCAGGAGAGGACAGGTGCCTTGGCTGACTTACTGTACATCCCCAGCACAATAGCTGGCATTGTATGAATGTATGAATTAATAATAGTCGTAGCTAACACTACTGTCAGGGTGTGGCAACTTTGTGCTAAGCACTTGATGTCCATTATCTCATTTAATCCCCCCAGTCTCACCTCATTTAATCTTTTACATATGAGCACACTGAGTCTTGAAGAAGTACCTTGGTCAGTATCATAAAGCTGATGAGTGGCTAAACCAGGATACGGACCCAGATCTGCCACAGAGGGGCTGTCCAGGCTGGTCCCATCAGTAGGTGTGGGTCACCGTTGGTTGTACTTGTTAAGGGCTCCCAAACCGCTGTCAGACCAGTGTGCAGGCAAACTCAGAGTTCTTTGTGATGGCAGAGTTTGCCCCAGGGAGGGGGATGCAGAGACCTCACAAGGCAGCGATGCCCAGCTGTGCAGCTCAGCAAGCCAGACTGCAGGGAGAAGTTAGAGCTGGCAGGCTTCTGGGCTGCTCAGGGTGACCCAGCAAGAGGCATAAAGATCTAGGAGGAAGCTCCTAGTCTGATGCCAGATTCAGTAAATATGTAGAGCCTACATACCACCTTGCCCCTTCGTGTCTGTGGCAGATGTCACTAAGCCATCACTCAGTCTTTCCCACTGAGAATTCTTCTCAACACAGCACTCCAAGCATCCACAGCAGTTTAGAGCTCAGACTCTGGGGTCAGATAAAACTGGGTTTAAATTCTGGCTCCACCACTTACTAGCTCTGTGACCTCAGTTTCTTGGCTTCTCTGAACCTCAGTTTCTTTGCAAATCAGAGCTATGTTACTACCTACTTTCTAGGTTTTCCAGTGAGGCTTAAATGTGGCTGTGCAGGGGAGCGAATGTAGTTCAAGTGGTTGAGCACCTGCTTCACATGTACAAGGAGACAAGTTTGATGGGTTCGATCCCTGGTACCTCCTAAACAAAACAAAACAAACAAACATGAAAAAACCAACTCTCTTTGGGGAGCCAGTGTAGCTCAGTGGTTGAGCACCTGCTTCCCATGCACAAGATCCTGGGTTCAATCCCCAGTACCACCTTAAAAAAAAAATGTGGCTGTGCATGTGAAGCTGTCCACGTAGTGCTTGGCAATGAGTAAGCACTCAATGCTGTCAGCTGTTTTCACTGCTGCTGCTTCCTACATCATTGGTTCTGTGGTCGGGGCTTCAGTAGACAATCCAGGCTGATGTGTTCACTGAACACACTCAGGACGCTGGCCTTGGAGGGGACAGTGAAATGGAGACAGGAGCATCATCTCTCCCTTCGTTCCCCACAGGTGTGGATGTGTGGGGGCCGCATGGAGGACATCCCCTGCTCCAGGGTGGGCCATATCTACAGGAAGTACGTGCCCTACAAGGTCCCCGCCGGAGTCAGCCTGGCCCGGGTAAGTGACACCTTTCCTGGGGGAGAGGGGGATCTGACCCCCAGGCCCTTCAGAAGCACAGAGGCACCCTGAGGATGGCCAGGGCCATGCTGGGGCCGCAGGATCAAGTGACCCCTGGATGTGAGGAACTGCCCCACCCCCACTCCCCTGGTGAAATCCATCCTAACTTACTTAAAGCCCTGCTTAACCACTTACTAGCTGTGTTACCTTGGGAGGGTTGCTTCACTCCACTGAGCCTGTTTGCACCTTTGTTTTAAGGGAGCCAATTCTTTCAAATTCTTAGCATTGCCAGGAGAATTAAGAAGATGATGCCGTTTCCCAAAGTATTATGGACAGGATGATTTGAGGGGTAGACATAGGACTGTTTTTATTTACATGTGTTTATGTTAATGTAGCTTAGAAATTAAAGTACATTACTGTATCACACTTGTGATTTCACAGATATTATTAAAGATAATGCTAAAATAGGTGCAAAGTTAGACCTGGGGTGATTTAAGGAAACTTGTCAGATAAATATTAATAACAGGTGGTGTGGCGTGTTTCAGAAAACCTGAGACAAGGTACTTAAAAGTTCCTGGCTCTGGAGTGTTAAAAAACATCAGTATCTCCCTTCTCTCCACCCACTTCCCACTTTCATTGCCAAAAACTGTATGTATCACACTGCCTTAGAATGGTGTGTATCGGTCATTGCTTGAATTCAGTTAGCCTCAGGCTGCAAATGGAAATAGGCTAGACAGGGATTTTTTTATTGTTGTATTAATGTTTCACTAAACCTTAATAAATTTTAAAATATTTAGTACCTTGAAAAAGAAACGAATCAAGGTGGCCACAAAAGGAAAACTAAGGGGGGGATGGAGGGTCCGCAGAAGGGAAAAGGAGCCGCGGGGAAGTTTTTCGCGGAAGCTGGAAAGCGCCGTACAGCCTAACCTCGGGCAAGACCCCCGCCTCACCCCAGCTCCCCTACGGAAGCCGGGCTTGTTTGGCATCAGTCCACACCGCTTCCTTGTCACTGGGTCCTAGAAGAGCTGTTGTCCTGCGATTTAAAAGGAAAACTGAGAGGCTTAACGAGTTTCCCCGAGCTCCATCCAAGGGTGGGGAGTTGAGCTCCGGTAGGCTCAGGGGCTGATTGCAGGGTCCGCGTTGAGGGAAAAGAGGGACGGCAGTGCCCTCTAGTGGTACAAGAGTCTAACGACAGCCGCACCCAACTAGCAGGTTTGGGTTCTAGATTGAGCCGGAGAGGCAGAAATCACCTGCCATCAAAAATATAATTGGTGATCCCTGAGGAGGGCACCAGGCCGGCAAA
>JAQZBX010002414.1:0-72291 GCA_029593785.1 Cabassous unicinctus | reverse complement strand
TTTAAAAAAAAAAAAAAAAAAAATGTTACATATGTTTGGTTTAGTGGCAAAACTAATTCATTCTAGAAATCTCCCCTGCAAGTTCTCCAAAATTCTTAATCATTGCATTATTATAAACTTGGGCCTATAAAAGTGAAATATAATTCATTCTCTTGGTGAAAAAATTATTTAATAGAGCAAATTTTATTTATACTCTTGCAGAACTCTAAGATTGTTCAAAAGTAATTATGGAAAGCCAATCACAATTTCATTATTTTTTAAATAATTTAAATAAACCTGAGTCTAGTGTAACCACAAAACTGTATCAGTTGACATACTTCACTGAAGGGATCTGGATAATTTACAGTTAGCTCATTGTTGCAGATGCTGCTGAAATACCATTTCTTTATCCTAAGTATGCCAAAAGTTATTCCTACAATTTTGTGGCTTAAACTTAGATTATTATGAACTCTTCAATTGGTGAGGACTGCATTGAAGAGGTTTGATATTTCCTGTTTTGTCTGTCTAAATCTTGTAATACACCCAACATGAAGTTTGACGTAATTGTACAGAAATAGAATTATAAAATTTTTAGCCTCATGCTTACCATGAAACTATGCTTGCTGCTCAGAGTAGTTAGCTCACAATTTAATATCCTTCATCTAAAACAGCCAAGCCGTAAAATGCCTTTGGATTTGTAACATATTAAACTGCTTTTTACAGGTTGAAATGTACAGTTGGTCATGCAATGAATGAGAATTTTAATATGTCCATAATCATTTCAAATGGTCGAGGGACAGTGCGTTATAGTGCATTTTCCTATGTGGTAAGACTGAACATTACTTTTCTCATGAACTAAGATATTTGATTGTTACATAATCTATCTGGAGTTATAAAATTAACAAGCTGCCCTGTTTTGTTTTCTTTTTTTTTTTTTTTCTCCATTCAGGATCCTATAATAACAAGTATTTTTCCAAGTTTCGGTCCTAAGGCTGGTGGCACTTTACTTACCTTAACTGGAAAGTACCTAAACAGTGGCAATTCTAGACACATTTCAATTGGTGGAAAAACATGTACTTTAAAAAGGTATTATAAATTTATTTTCTGTTGCATCCATCAAGTTGGAGTAATAGCTATGCCTAATGAATCAAGCAAAGATTGTTCTTTCATATTTCAATAGAGAAAAATTAAAATGTTTATTATTTACTCTTCTGCAAATTTTCCTCCTTCCCAAATCCACCTACACCCTTTTGCTGAATTTTCTTCCTTTCCCTTGTTTAATTTCAGTTTTCAATTTTGTCTTGGCATCTACCCTCTTTATTGTTTCATCTTAGTATCCTAACTAAACTATGAGCTGTAAGATTCAGTAACTGACAATAAATTAAAATTAACATTTCCATCAAGATTGATAATTAGACTGAATCACTTTGGGATGGAGGAAAGCTGGGGGAGATTGGGTTTGGAAGGAGGATGTGTTTTTGCTTCCTAAACTTGGAAAAGCTTCGTTAATCAAGTACCAAAAGGAGACTTTTAAAATTCCTTAAAATACCACAGGTTTTGCAGTCAAAGATGGCTTGTCTTCAACAAGACCAAACTGAGATCTATTCAAATGTAAGCAGCCTACACTAGAAAGGACTTTTCAAGACCACATCAGGAGATTCCCATTTAGGAGCCATCCGTCTTGTTATCATTCTTCTTGTCCCCTTGTTAGCAACATTATCAAGTAACAAGAAAGAGCATTCGAATATTTATGTTGTGTCCTGAAGTGTGTTTCTCCATCTTTCTTTATTTTATTTGCAGGGTCAGTAAAAATTAAATTGAATGCCTCCTGAAAAAGTGACATTTTGTACTCCAATCTTTTGATACATAGATATAATTCTAAAATATTTGTATCTCTAGTAGCTAAAGTACAATTTCTTAATTTTTTTGTTCAGTGTGTCAAATAGTATTCTCGAATGTTATACCCCAGCCCAAATCATTTCAACCGAGTTTCCTATTAAATTGAAAATTGACTTAGCCAACCGAGAGGCCTCTAGCTTCAGTTACCGAGAAGACCCCATTGTCTATGAAATTCATCCAACCAAATCTTTTCTCAGGTAAGTAAAATCTTCTTATGGGTCTGGGAAAATAATGAGCATAAGGATGCTTTGGCTTTAAAATAGTCAAAAGGAATTGCAGTTTTATCTCTGGCTTGACTGCTCTTGCATTTCCTTTGAAAACTGCCTTTCCAATTCAGAAGTGAAAACTTCGTTCAGTTTCTGAGTTCAATTTGACTTTATCATTGCTAGTTCATGCCGAGAAGCATTTTATCCTTTCTATTATGTTTGAAATGGATTTCAGTAGAACAGTTTAATGTGGCAACATATTATTTATACACTTATATTATGGACATGCCAATTCTATACTAACGTTAGTGCCTAAAAGTCGAATCACCTTTTTTTTCATCCCTCAGTGTATTTTTGCCCTGCATGCTTTACACACAGTTTTTTTTTTTTCTCTTTCCCAGATCCCTTTGAGTCGGTATCTCATTGGACCCAATTCATTCTGTCCCATTTCCTTTAATTCTATCAGTCTAGCAATGATAGTTAAGTTCATTTGTCTTTATATCCCTTTCAGAAAGAAAGGGGGGAAAAAATTTCTCCAGTATATATGATGAATAAAAAGACATGCATTTCTTCAGCTTATGAGCTATGAAATTTTTTAAATGTTTTCAAGTGAAAATAAATTGCTGCCAAAGAAGAGTTATCACCACACTTTAATTTGACTTTTTGGCTGTGACTCTAATTTATAATCTCTGATGTGATTAAAAACTTCTCTCTGAAAATACTAGGTATTTTCAATATTTCTCTCAATATTGAGGAAAAGAACCTCTCAATATTGCCATTTTTCAATTTTGTTTTTCCAGTGGTGGCAGCACAATAACAGGTGTTGGGAAAAACCTGAATTCAGTTAGTGTCACAAGGATGGTCATAAATGTCCATGAAGCAAGAAAGAATTTTACAGTGGTAAGTCCTTTGAGTGATGGTTTACACTCAAAGCGCAGCATATCTGCCTTGACCACCTGGTTTTCAGGGTACGTTCTGGAATTGCCTTTAATGTTTTCTAGTTACCTTCTTGCAACTTAAGTCTAATAGTTTTTTATTCAACAACTAAAGTTATTTAGCGTTTTGGGCTAACATTGTAATATACATATATATGATGTTTAGACACAAATCTTGATTACCAACTTGAGACAATGTTTTTAAAGACAGTCAGTACAAATGGAAATCATATCCTTGCTCCTCTCTTCCCTTTCTAACGTATCTTGCAGATACCCACTGTTGCCCTCTAATGAAACTCTTAGATAAAGATTTTAATGTGCAGAAGCATCATTGTCTTTCTAGTGTCGAGCACATAATGCTGACACATCCCTCTTGTGACATTCTTCTTGTGCTCTTGTTAGCATGTTATCAAGTAACAAGTGTCCTAGGACATGTATGTTGTTCGGTGTTTCTCCACCTTTCCTTATTTTATTTGCAAGGTCAATCAAAATTAAACTGAATGCTTCCTTAAGAAGTGACTGGCTCATTTTGTGCTATAACAGTTTATATAGGTCACATTAAAATGGTAATTTCAGTTTAGGCCTTAGGAAAACTGGAGTTATCTACAAAGATTCCAGACTTTTTGTTGATGTTTTCCTCTAAAATAAAATAGCATGATTTAGTTGAATTTGTGCACGCATCTTAGAATGAAAGTTCCAAGTACTCCCTCTCTCAAGGGTCTTGATTGGGCAGATGATAGATTGAATTACAGCACTTTCTTTCAGATTTCCCATCCAATATATCTCAAAGACCCAAGCCATTGTGTTCTTTAATTACAAAAACCAATTTTGCGCTAAAAATGTCAAGCCATATCACCAAACAATAAGGTCATCTCAAATGAGATTTTTCTTGACCTTCTCAATCAGCCACATTGCATCACCTCTAAGGAGTATTATTAGATTTTTATCATATTCCTGAGAGATTCTACTCCAGGGACTCACCACATGAAGTGAAGGTCTTTGAAGCCAATCCACACACATGGCCACAAACAAAGTTAGAATACCACTGCTATTAATTTAAAAGACATCAGTTCTCTACAAGCAAGCATAACAAATTTTCATTAACCAAATAAGAATAACAGTAACCCAGTTTGATGTTAGCATGTGACTTTTTAAGTAGAAATTTGAGAAATTATTAGTTCACCTAATAATACCAGCCTACATGATTATAATTCCCTTACTTTTCTCTCACCAGCATTATGGTGACATTCATTTATTATCAAATATTTATTTTAAAAACTTCCTTGGGAGCAGATGTAGCTCAAGTGGTTGAGCACCTGCTTCTTATTTACGAAGTCCAGGGCTCAATCCCTGGTACTTCCTTAAAAAAAAAAAACTTCCTCAGTGTCAGGCTTTAGAGTTGCATATCCTAAAAGAGGATTCAAAGAATGGGAGAAGGTAAAATTCTTTTCTCTTTTTACATATGGAAATGTAAACTTCTGTTATTCTAGCCACAAACATGTCAGTGCAATAGAACTATGCATTAGAATCAGCAGGAGTGAAAAGTCAGTGGGTCTGTTTTACTATTGTTTTGAAAACTAGCTCATAAAGAGACATGTGTTCCTTCCATGTTCCCTGCTGCTTATAGAATTTGAGGCTGACCATGATGAATTGAGCCCATTCATTATTTAACAAATAAAAATTCTTGGTCAGATCTGATTCTGGTTTAGATATACAGATCTAGCCACAATAACTTACACCAATAAATTCTAATCTTTTAAAATAAAAAGTAATAAATAATTACCTTCTTAAAAATGTATATTTGTTTTCTAATGTATGTTGTGTCCCAGAAGTTATCAGTTTATCATATAGTTTTCAAATTTTTTATTGTTTTGTAGAGGATTATTGAGATGGCAGCTAAATTGTTCATTTCCATTTTTTTCAAGATGATAGAAATAAATGACTTTTAGCATTATAATAATAATTTGGTATAAACCTAAATAATATATTTTATTCATAAGAAATCTGCATGTCTTCTTTATGTGTTATAACATATATTTTTACTGTAGGAATTAATTTTTTAAATTAATTTTAAAAGAAAATATCAAATACCAAATTTCATGTTTGTGTTTTTTATGTATATCCTGAGTCCTTTTACTATTGTGGACATAAGTAATTGTTTTATCTCCAGCTATACTTGTCAAAGAAAAGGAAATCGAAGGGATGTTGTTGCTTGTTTTTCTTTTCCTTCAGAGAAAAAAATTAACCATTTAACCTTAAATGTCCCACTCTGTGTTGCTGGTTTAGTGTAGTCACAATCAAGAGGAAATCACATTTTCCAAAATTCCATAAATCAGAATTCCAAAGAGGATGATATGAACTGAGAGATGAAAGGACATAAAATAATAGCACAATCTTCTGGGAAATACAGAGCATAGGAAAAGATTTACAGTATAGAATAGAGAGAGAAAAAGAAGCAATATATGTAGGGCTTAAGGCAGTGAGTTCTGGAGTCAGATGGCGGAGGATTTGTGTTCCCTACTCTGCCATTCAAAGCTGTATGACCAGGTCTAATTATGTAAGCAGAGAGCTCAGTTTCTTCATCTCTAAATTGTGGATCAGATCGTAGCTCCTACCTCATTGGACTATTGTGAGAATTAAATGAGACCATCCTTGTAAAGTATTTTGCTGCAGCACCTGGCAATCATTAATTGATTATTTAAAAACACACTAGTAAGATTATCCAATAACATAGTTAATTATATTGTTAACTCTCAGGTGCTTGTCAGTTTATAAAGCACTTTGGCACGAGTCTCCCACACTGTGAGTAATGTTTTAATCTTACTTTCTAAATGAGGAAACTGAGTTTCTAAGTAAGGCCTTTGCCCTGTTCACGTGGCTTGTTTTAAAGCTAGGATGTGACCCAGCGTCTTCTTACCTCACAAAATCCAGCTCCACTTCTACCATAGCTGCTTCACTAGACCAGGAAGCAGCCCCTCCAGGTGACAGTCTTCTCTTCTTAAGGAAAATGAAGTGATCAAGGGAGGCCCTGCTTCAGATAGATCCATGTGGCTCATTCCGAGCAAAGGAAGCTGTGTGTTCCTTTTGAAGACTGGTTGTTTGGATAATTTAGCAACATTAGGAAATTAAATGCAGATTTTTTTTCAAAAATTATATAGTTTCAATCAGTTGTCTAAAGAAGTGAAATGTGAAAGTTCTTATTGATGTTGTCAAACTCTATTGTTTCCGGTGCATAATTGTGTTTTCCTACAGGCATGTCAACATCGCTCTAATTCAGAGATAATGTGCTGTACAACTCCTTCACTGCAACAGCTGAATCTGCAACTTCCCCTGAAAACCAAAGCCTTTTTTGTGTTAGATGGGATCTATTCCAATTATTTTGATTTCATTTATGTACATAATCCTGTGTTTAAGCCTTTTGAAAAGCCAGTGATGATCTCAATGGGCCGAGAAAATGTGCTGGAAATTAAGGTAAGAAACGCTTAAATGTTCTTTTAAATCATCAGCTTGAACTTAATTGACTTATAGCTAGCTATGTGAATAGAATTCTATTTCGCCATTATGTCTTCCACTACATCAACAAATATCTAAGCTCTGAAAAATAAATCTTTTTTTGGCATAAGACTAAAAAATTAAGTATAATCATGGAATGCTTTTTTTAATGAAGCATTTTTAAACACTTTCTTGCATATATATTAAAAAGTATCAAATGTGGGGCACAAGTCCATTAAATAGGATTGCTGTGAATGCATTACCCTGCAGATGTTATACATTTCCCTGGACACCTAAATTATGTGCTTATGGTAAAATAAAAGGTAAGAGCCCTACAAGTAAATGCATCAGTTATGGTTCTGTACATGTAATACTTGGAATTTTATATTTGGGTGTGGTCATCTCTAAGCATATTTATAAATGGAGCTACATTTCTACCACCTTAAGAATATATTAGCCTCAAAGAGAATTTAACCAGAGAATAATATATTTATCTTTTCTCACCCTAGCTGGTTGCAAATAAAGTCCAGATTGGTTACAGAGTTTGTTAGGCAATGAAATAGTGACAGAACCAAGGCTGAAACACAGCTCTCCTATGTTGCTCCAGCCATTTTTACTTCAAATAGTAATAAAAGAGGTGAAATGTTTAAGACTTTATCTGTTGGCCCAGTCACTAGAAACAGCAAATATTTATCCTGCAACACATTGTTTTAAATACTCAGAAATTTTTTTCTTGAAAGCACGTATGAACAAACACAAAGCTATAGGATAGTCCTTGTCTGGATGTAACAAAAGTTCCAGTAAGTCATCTGCATCTAAGCCATGCCATGTTTCTACTGAAATTTTTCTGCTTTTTCAACAAGATTTTATCTGCAGTCCATCCCATTCACACGTTCACACTTGTACACATTTACCAACCTCACAATCGTGTTTTGTACAATAATTAAGCAAGCCTGGCATGAAATTAAATGGAAGCCTGCATCAATGAACAGTATGTTTACCACTGCAAAGTTCTTTCATCTGCTTCTTTAATTAGTTTTAGAAAGAGAACAAGAGCTTTTATCACTTCTTTTTTTTTTCAATAAAACTAATCTAGTGTGACCTTTTGCTTTCAATAATTACTGTATTTGCTGTTTGAAAGATTCCAATTGGTTTTCCTTGATGCAAAGGAAGTTTTATGTGCAAATATTTTTATGCCCAGAAAAACTCTATTTTCCTGTTCCTGTATCTATGATGGAGGGATTAGAGATGAATGTTGTTGTTATTGTTGTTTTTATCTGTCCTTCCAAGCACAGTTTTACATGGAATAGAAAACTTCTTTTTCTAAAATTAAATACCCATTATTCCACATCTTACAAAATTGTTGGACCAAGAAAAACATGATTTGACATCATCTTCAGTCTGTCAGTGCTGTTCCCAACACAGCCCAAGAAGTATCTGGAGACAGACACAAAACACTTTCTTTTCTTGCCTATGTACAGAATGATTCTTTTCTCTAAGAAGTGTATAGGACCTGTCATGTCACAGAATAGTAATCTGGTGAGGGTGGCAAAGTTTAAAGGGATTATTTTGGTATCATAATTTCAATCTTTTCCCATATTCCATTTTTCCTTATGTATAAAAAGGAATTCCAAGGTGTAAGAAAATATTTATTGTGAGAGTAATTTATCCTTTTATTAGTTTTTAAAGTTAATCAGTTAAAACCTTTCTCTTTCTTAGGGCAGAAACAAAGGAAAGCAAAGCATGAGAAAAGAGACAAGCATTAGACTGTTTTATCAAAAGAAAGGCTACCATTTTATTTCATGCTGTGCTTATTCAATTACCATTTAAAACATGAGTGTGAAGTATGTTTGTTCCATGAATGAAAGTGCTATGGATAGAATCATATGTTTGGAGTGAGCTGTGCTCTTTATTGCCAGGAAAAGTTCATGCTCCTCAAGCAAGCCATGCATGCAAGAATTCCTTGGCTAAAAAGAGATCGTGATCGTTTCCAGCCCTAGCTGTGTGAATTGCCTCAGTCAGCAATTGGTTCAATGACTACACCATGGGCAAAAGAGTCAGCCAAGTTTGGGTCAAGAGAACACAATAGGAACCAAGAATCAGTCACCCCATTGATGTAGGGGTAGTTTATGGTCAAGAGTTCAAGTTAGGCAGCACCAATTACATACATTGACTCAGGAGGAGACATCTCTTTGGGAGTATCATACTATATATTAGAGAACAAGGCTCATAACAGCAGCTCACATTTGTATGAAATTTTACAGTCAACACAGTAGTTTGACACATATTATTTCATTTGAGTCTCATATGGGCCTTGTGAGGTTGGCAGGTCAACAGTGATTACCCCCATTTTAGAGATAAACTAACGGAGGTTTAGAGAGATTAGGTGATTAATCTTGAGTCACCCAGGGAGAAAACAACAGAGCTAGGGCTCACACTCAAGTTTCTTGATTCCAAATTTGGTCTTCTTTCCACTAAATTGCAATGCTTCTCATATTAACCTCCATTAATGCATACCATAATACCCTTCATAATAGGGAAACTTTTCTATCATATGGTATGTAGTTAAATGTGCAATTCTTTAAGTGAAATAGATGCAGACTTTTTACAATTATCAACAAATCAATTGTGTTGTTTTTCCAAATTATCTGATTTTTTGTGCATAAGCAAATTTTATGGAAAGTAGAGAAGTACAGTATGTGATGCTGGAACTCGGGCTGGACAGGGTTTAGAGACACTGTGCTGGGGGTTTAACTTACCCTGGAGCATATGGAAATATATGGTAATACAGATGCTTCAAAAGTCCAGTCTGTATAAGTCAGCTGAATCAAGAAGAAGAAGAGGGCAAGAAGATGAGGCAAGGCAGGGAGCAGAGGCTCCGGCTGTTATGCAAACACAAGAACAAACATTCAGGAACTCAAGCAGAGTCCAGACAGCAGTAGCATCAGAAGAATCTAGAAGGGAGCTTGATTCTGAGCCAACCCAAGTCCACCTTATGCCCAGAGCCAGCCAGCATTGTCTCCTTCCCTTTCTGTGTCTAAGTTACCTATAATCATAAGCCCAATCCCAGTCACCAACTACTGTGAGACCATTTCTGACTCCAAACAGAATGGCAGTGGAGAATTTTTTCCTTCTTTCCTCAGAGGTCATTGGGCCGAGCATCAGGGCCGAGCATCAAGACCGATGCTTAAAAAGATGGTGCTCATATCTTAGTCTCAAACTAGTATTTCCCAAACTGTGCTGCCCACATTAATAGTCATTCTGTGAACAGACTTATTCCAGGGCCAAATAAATTTGGGAAATTCTACACATAGACTGCACCTGTGGTTTCACAGTGCCAACCAGGAAAGTCCTCAAGGAGCCAAGGAAGACACGGATGTTATTTCAGTTCACCCAGCTCTTCCCAAATGACCAGGAGGCTTTTTCCCCAAACGCCTAGTAACATTCTGTGTAACTCGGTTTGGGGCTTGTTTCCTGATCTGAGGGACTCATATCCTCTGGATGAAATATAACTCTTTGCCCCACCACCACCAGCACTGACTCACTGGTTTTCTGTTGCCCAATCTCCCTGGACTCTGGACCCTTGCCTGGCTAGGCCCTGCTACTAACATACAACTCACTGCTTTATTGAACTTTCCTGGTTCAGCCTTGTAGCCACCTGGGAGTATGAAAACTTTCAGGGCCCTTCCTCCTCTTATAATATTATCTTTCAGACCCTCCTGATTTCCACTCCCATCTGCTCTGTTCCTTCACCTCCTAAGACATGAGTCCCCTGGCTTCAATCCCAAATAGAAGCAGAAAGGGACAAGGAACAAGTTCATCCAGATGTGACATTGAGGGTACTTAATCTTCACTTAACATTACAGGAGAGGAAGAAACATCCATCTTTATATTCCCAGTGACTAGAATGGTGTCTAGCTCATAGTAGATGAACAGCAACTTTATATCAAATGGATTCACTTTGTTCCATGACCTTAGGAAAATCCCTTCCCCTCTCTGAACCATAGTTTCCATGTTTGAAGCAGGAATGACAATAATACCTGCCTCAGAGGGGCATCTCTACAGGATAAAATGAGATGATAAAACAGTACATTGTTTTCTGTGTATAGAGGACTAAAGATCAAAAGTTCCCTCTACATTGCTGTATTTTAAAAACCCATATATTACCATTTTAATGACTGAAGAAGGAGCCAATTTTGTAAATATGTTCTTCTATTTAATAATGGTTAATGTAAGTTCTAAATATATCTTTTCAGAGCTCAATGATGCTGTTTATTTTAAATGAAAAAAGTAGCCTATACGTATTTTTCTTTTTCCTGACTTGGGCCTCTCTGTTGTACAGTAATTAGCTGCCAATATCACTTTTGTATAGCTTGGATTTTTTCCCCTTCCTCACTTTACTTTTAAAACAATTACACATGCAAAACTGATAGTAATTTCTTTTATCTATCACTACTTATCATGTGTTCTTTGGTAAGCACATATGAAAAACGGATCCGTTTTTTCAGGCTATGTGATCTGTTTTTGTTTTAGAGAAACCTTTGTGCAACATCCAAGAGATTCTGCGGGTAAAAGAATGACTATTGGAAATGAAAATACAGTATGTTCATCCCTTCCCCCAACTTTACTTACTATCTAAGCAAGCAAGACACATTTTAGTCCTTCCCTCATAAATCAAGCCCTTGGCTCTTTAATCTCTTTGTCATTCCCTGAATTCCCTCCACTGTGTGACTGAGTGCCTTAGCCCTCCTCAGACTTAACCAACAAGTTGTCATTTGAAGCCCCAAAGTGACCTGTTAGATTTATGTGCTTCTGTGTTGAATTGCCCTATGCAGCTGACCTGGTTTAATGGTGTACACATATAGCCTCTAGAAATATCAGAAAGATAGGGTTTATTCACATCCATTTTTTCTTAAACTCCACATTCAATATTTTCTTCTGATTTATTTTCCCAGAATAATATCTGACCTACCATTCTATTGAGATTCATATAAGACAACATATGTGAAAGCAGTTTGCACATATAAAACAAAGTAGCAGTGCTATAGCTATCACTGGCTGCTCTTTGTCAATAAGAAAATTAGTAATGTTTTGGTCTGCCTCTCCTCAAAGAACTGGATTGTTTAATGAATAACCGTATGTACTAAGTTTCATGTGAGAAATTGTACCTGTGAGTCCCAGAGCTAATCATTGGTTTCTTCAACAAAACATTGATGTTTTTAAAATGCCTAGTAGAAACTTCAGTTAACTAAATATGTAAAATTGAATAAGTTTTCAAAAATCTTCATGTAACTATATAATTGGTCAAGAGAATGTAATCATGCTCTCAAAACATAATGACGCTCACATAGTATCATATAAGAATTTATTTGAAAATGAATTCATTTATGTATAGAATTCAGATGTAAAGATGGAAACTCCCAGGAAGGTGGTATCAGAATAGGTAAGCAGGGCTCAATTCTCTCACAAGAACAATGGAGGAAGGACAAAAAGTTCTCTGAGGGACCTGCTTTGGGGATGTGCAGACCAGGAGAGTGCTGCACATCCCCTGAGAGGGCAAGAGACAGAGAGACAAAGAAACCGGAATGAAAACCGAGAGTTACTAACTGCCACAACCGATAATGGCACACATTCCCCACCCTCAAGGCAAACATGCTGGATAAATCCCAGCAACGGAAAGGGAACAGATGTTTTCCTCCCTAGGAAGAGTGACGGTGCAGTGGAGGGTGTAGAGTGGTTTCGCTTCAGTGAATTTGGCCAGTAGAGTCTGCTTTGAATCTTGGCTCTGGCCAAGATTCACCTCTGAGATTCACTGAGTGCCATCTGCTGACTGGCGGGGAAACTGCAAGGAGAAAAACACCTTTTTTTTTTTTTTTTAAGGAGGTACCGGGGCTTGAACCCGAGACCTCATATGTGGGAGGCAGGTTCTCAACCACTGAGCTACATCTGCTCCCCTAGAAAAACCACTTTTAAGTGTCCCTTGTCCCAAACTCTGTGAGTGGATCTGCACTCCATTAGTGAGTCCCTGGCCCTATTCTGGTAACTTAAGCTGGGCAATTTTAAAGACTCAAAATAAGTTGAACCAAAAGTTCAAAAAGAGCCATAAAACAAAACTACTAGGCAAGAAAGAGAAATTTATCATCAGAGTAAATTCACCAACATATTCAAATGCCCAGACATCAGCAAAAAATTACAAGCTATACTAAGAAACAGTAAGATATGGCCCAGCCAAAGGAACAAACAAAAAAATCCTGACAAGACACAGGATTTAAGACAACTAATCAATAATAATCACACAAATTTCCTAAATCAATTCAAGAAGTTGAACAAATATATGACTATAGAGATAAAGTATATTAGGAAGACACTGGGTGAACATAAAGAGCACTTTGAAAGCCTGAAAAGAAAAGTAACAGAGCTCATGGGAATGAAAGACACAATGAATTAGATTAAAAATACATTAAAAGCATATAACAGCAAATTTGAATTGATGGAGGACAGAATTAGTGAAATCAAGAGCAGGACATCTGAACTTGAAAAGACAGGAGATTGTTTATATATTTTGTAAAGAATAAAGTTATTGAAGGGAAAAAAAAAAAAAGACAGGAGAAAAGAATGGAAAAAATGGAACAGGGTCACAGGGAATTGAATAACAATGTGAAACTCACAAAGATATGCATTATCAGTGTCCCAGAAAGGGAAGAGAATGGAAAGGGTCAGAAAGAATATTTGAGGAATATTGAGACTTCAATATACCACTCTCAGCATTGGATAGAAAATCTGGACAGAGAATAAATAGGGAAACAGAGAACTTGAATAATATGATAAGTAAACTAGACATTTATAGAGCATTATACCCCAAGCAACAAAATATACATCCTTTTCAAGTGCTCATGGATCCTTCTCCAGGATAGACTATACGTTGAGTCATAAGACATGTCTCAATAAATGTAAAAAGATTGAAATTATACAAAACACTTTCTCTGATCAGAATGGAATAAGGCTGGAAATCAATAATGGATGGAAAAAGGGGAAATTCAAAAATATATGGAGATTAAACAACATACTCTTAAATAATCAGTGGGTCAACGAAGAAATTGCAAGAGAATTCAGTAAATATCTCAAGACAAATGAAAATGAGAAAACAGCATATCAAAACTGATGGGATACAGCAAATGCAGAGGGAAACTTATATCCCTTAATGCTTACATTAAAGAAGAAGAGGGAGCTAAAATCAAAGATCTTACTGCAAACCTGGAGGAACTAGAAAGGAGCAGCAAACTCATCCCAAACAAAGCCAAAGGAAACAAAGATCAGAGCAGAAATAAATGTATTTGAGACCAAAAAAATAATAGAGAGACTCAACAAAACAAAAGAGTTGGTTCTTCAAGAAAATCAGAAAATCAACCAACATTTAGCTATACTGACAATGAAAAAAAGAGATAAGATGCAAATAAATGAAAGCAGAAATGAGAGGGGGGACAACTAAAGGAATCAAATATTTAGGAATAAACTTAACATAGAACATAAATAGGCCTGTATTCAGAAAACTACAAAACATTGCTAAAAGAAACCGAAGAAGACCTAAAGAAATGGAAGGACATTCTGTGTTCATGAATTGGAAGACTAAATGCAGTGAAGATGTCGATTCTGCTCAAACTAATTTACAGATTTAATGCAATCCCAGTAAAAATCCCAACAACCTTTTTTGCAGAAATGGAAAAGCCAACTATCAAATTTATTTGGAAGGGTAAGTAGTCCTGAATAGCCAAAAATGTCCTAAAGAAGAATGAAGTTGGAGGACTCTCACTTCCAAACTTTAAACTATATTACTTAGCTACAGTGGTAAAAACAGCATAATACTGGCATAAAGAGAACATATTGACCAATGGAACTGAATTGAAAACTCAGAAATAGGCTCTCACAACTACGGGTCAATGATTTTTGACAAGGCTGTCAAGCCCACAGCTGAGCCAAAACAATCTATTCAACAAACAGTACTGGGAGAACTGGATATCCATATCCAAAAGAAAGAAAGAGGACTCCTATCTCACCCCTTATACAAAAATTCACTCAAAATGGATCAAGGACCTAAATATAAAAGCTACAATCATGAAACTTCTAGAAGAAAATGTAGGAAAACATCTTCAAGATCTTGTGGTAGGCAGTAGTTTCTTAAACCTTACACCCAAAGCGTAAGTAACGAAAGAAAAAATAATAAATGGTACCTCCTCAAAATTAAACATTTTAGTTCTTCAAAAGACGTTGTCAAGAAAGTAAAAAAGCAGCCTACTCAGTGGGAGAAAATATTTGGAAACCACATATCTGACAAGTGTTTGATATCCATGTTATATAAAGAGATCATACAACTCAACGATAAAAAGACAAGCAAACCCAATTAAAAAATGGGCAACAGATTTGAGTAGACACTTCTCCAAAGAGGAAATACAAATGGCAAAAAAACCCATGAAAAAAAATGCTCAGCATCACTAGCTATTAGAGAAATGCAGATCAAAACTGCAGTGAGATACCATATCACACCTTATAAAATGGCCATTATCAAAAAAAAAAAAAACCAGAAAACTACAAGTGCTGGAAAGGATGTGGAGAAATAAGAACACTCCTTCACTGTTGCTGGGAATGTAGAATGGTGCAGCCTCTGTGGAAGACAGTTTGGCAGTACCTCAAGAAGCTGAATATAGAACTGCCAGATGATCCAGCAATCCGTTACTAGGAACATATTCAGAACTGAAAGTAAGGGCATGAACTGACATTTGCACACCGAAGTTCATAGCAGCATTATTCACAATTGCTAAAATATGGAACTAGCCCAAGTGTCCATCAACTAATGAATGGCTACACAAAATGTAGTATAAACATTGAATGGAATACTATTCATCTGTAAGAAGAAATGAAATCAGGATGCACATGACAACGTGTATGAACCTTGAAGATATTATGTTGCGTGAAATAAACCGGATACAAAAGGACAAATATTGTATGGGCTCACTAACATGAACTCAATACGATGAGTAAACTAGGCAGGTAAACTCTAGAGTATAGGTTACTAGGAAATAGAATGTGGGTTGAGAATGGGAGCTGATGCTCAATGTATCAGACTTTTTCATAAGGTATATTATGAAAGTGGAAATGAATAGAGTTGATGGTAACACATTATAGTTGGAGTATAACAAACACTGCTGATTTATAAATGAGATTGTTGCTGGAAGGGCTAGTCTATGGACATAAATGTCAATTGACAGGAAACAAGAGAATAATCTAGGGTATGTATAACAGTGATTTCGGTGGTGGATGAAGATTGTAGTTAATAGTATAAATATAAGAATGCTCTTTTAAAAAGTGTTAAGAATATGGTGATACACAGGAAAATTATAACTAATGTAACTTATGGATGATAGTTAAGAGTAATGTAATTTTTTGCAGAAATCGCAAAGAAGATATTATGTCAATTCTAAGAGACAACTATAGAGGGGTATAAGGGGATATGGGATTTTTCCTTTTGGAGTAATGAAAGCGTTCTAAAGTTGACTGAGATGATGACAGCACAAGTCTATGATGAAAATGAGAGCCACTTCCCTGGATCCTTCTCCACGTTAATACTAGGGTGGGTTGGGGGAAAAGTACACCAAATGTAAATATGGGCTATAGTTAGTAGTAATGTTTTGAGGATGCTCTTTCTCAGCTTTCAACAAATGTTTCACAACAATGCAAGGTGTTGGTGGTAGGGAGAAGTATGATGGTGATGTGCATGTTTGTTTTGTAAGTTCACAGCCATGCATTTATTGTTTATGTATGTTCATGTATGAATTATATTCTTCAATAAAATTTTATTTGAAAAAATAATAATTCTGTGCAGTAATGCTTATGCATACTAAAATTTCAGAGCCAAGAGCTGGACTAAAGGAAGAAAAGGGGGGCAAAAAAAAAAAAAAAAAAAAAGAATGGATGGAAAGAAACTGCCCAACTCAAACAGAAAAGGGAAATATTAGTACAGAGGGTCAGATCTCCTATGGTTTTCCCATTCAGGCAGTTGTTCTCCAACCTGGCTATCTATTAGCATCCTCTGGAAAGCTTTTAAAAGATGCTGATGCCCACACCTCACTTTAGACCAATGAAATCAGAATCTCTGGAGGTGAGACCCAGGCATCAGAACTATTTTTAAAGCTCTCAGTGTAATTCTTAAAGGTTGAGAATCACTGCACTAGGCAGATGTTTGACACTTCCAATTGCAAGGACTGCATCTTGTCAACCATGGATACTACCTGAAAACAATGATTAGGTGGTTATGTTTCCAACACATGGAACTTGGAAAGAGGTCATTCAAAGGCTATGGAAAAAAGAATCTTTCCTTTTCTCTAAAATACAATTTGATAGAAAAGCTATATGCTGTGATTTCTTACTAATTAGTCTCTGAAATAGTCATGTTCCCCTTCCACCATCCAAATTCCCATGAAAATGATTTTCAAAAAATTCATGTGCTTTGGCTAACAGCATGGCCTGCATTTGCAGTATCTTTATATTCCTTTACAAATGTTAGCATTCCTGCAAAACTGTGAAGTGTTAACAACCTCTTTTTTTTTTTTCCTAGGGAAATGACATTGACCCTGAAGCAGTTAAAGGTGAAGTGTTAAAAGTTGGAAATAAGAGCTGTGAGAGCATACACTCACATTCTGAAGCCGTTTTATGTACAGTCCCCAATGACCTGCTGAAATTGAACAGCGTGCTATATATAGAGGTGGGATTCCTGTATTCCTCCCATGATATAAATAAGGATGCCAGGGTAATTATGTCACTGGCAGGCTTAAAATAAGTCATTAAAGCTCATTTGTGTGTTGGCTTTGGCTCATCAATTCAGCCTTGATTCCTAGTTGTTATTTTAGAAATAGTGAGTTTTTGTCATACTGTCTCCTTCCCTTCATATGAGAAAATAAATATCAAAAGGCCTTCCTACCCACACCTCCTCTCCACTACACCACACTCTTGCCAAATTTGCTGTAATTATCAGGAGGGATAAGGACACATCCAAGAGTGCCCCTCCCCAACCTCTCATCATTCCCACATGCTGCTGCCCTCCGCGGTGATTGCAAATGCATGAAACCCCTAAGTAAAAGGATGTGTAGGACTTGTAAAAATAAAATAAGAATTAGACTATTTAACAGTAACTTCTTTCATGTATACAGCTAAATCAGTTAGCCTAGACCTGAAGTGAGTGATTTTTAAAGGGTTTCTGAAGGCTTCTAAAAACTTATGAAATGGAAAACTACAAAAAAAATTAGAAGATCTAAGACCAAATCATGAGATCAGTTCAGAAATTCAGATGGATCATAAATCATAAAAATCATAAAATATTAGAGCTAGAAGGAATTTCACAGATTTTTTTCTATATATCAAAATGGATATAAAAACCTTATTATCCCATAATAATTATAAATATATAATAATTATATGATTATCTCCCATGTTAAGTCTTCTCTGCACTCCACCTCATCCTTTGGGACAGAACTGATGTCCCATTGTCTCTGTTTCTTACTATTTATTCTTTCTTCTATGGCACATATCACATTATATTATAATCATTCAATGATGTGTCTATATCCTCTTCTATGTTCGAGCTCCTCAAGATCAGAAATTGTTTCTTATTTATCTTTTTATCCCTCATACCTAGTTACAAATACAAAAACTAAGTGTCATAGGATACCATAGGCTAAACCAAAGTATCTTGGGGATTTGTACCCATTAATCATTTGAACACTGAAGGTGGATTAAGGAATGGCTTAATATTCTGAAGGCAATTATCAGTATTTTGGGCACAGACAGACTATGATTCAATCCGTATATTATATATTGTATCTATCTATCATGGCTGAATTCTGACTTTTTCTTTATTTGTCATTTTTAGTGGAAGCAAGCAGTTTCTTCAAATATCCTTGGAAAAGTAATAGTTCGATCAGATCAGAATTTCACAGGAGTGGTTGTTGGTGTTGTCGCAATATCAATAATACTCTTATTATTACTCGGACTTTTCCTGTGGCTAAAAAAGAAAAAGCAAATTAAAGGTGCATATTTTTTTGTCATTGTTTATTTTGTTTCCTTGAGAATAAAGCCATTGCAATTTAAAGTTATCACACATTCATAAGCAATGTTTTATATGCAATCCATAAAAACTGTGAGTTCTGGCCCCGGGTCAAGGTCTGCTGGGGCCCATGATAGCCAACTCTTTAACAAGCTCTTTCTTTCTCTCTGTTTTAAGATCTGGGCAGTGAATTAGTTCGCTATGATGCAAGAGTACACACTCCTCATTTGGATAGGCTTGTAAGTGCCCGAAGTGTAAGCCCAACTACAGAAATGGTTTCAAATGAATCTGTAGACTACCGAGCTACTTTTCCAGAAGGTATATTTCAGTTTATTGTTCTGAGAAATACCTATACATATACCTCAGTGGGTTGTGACGTTGTTTATTTTTGAGTTTTGCTTTTTATATTTTTATAAAAATGTAAAAGAAGTAGTTAAATTGGCACAGAATTACATGGCTCTTATTTTAAAATGGACCCATGTATATTATATTGTATTTTTAGAGTCTTTAAGCTCCTCTTTCACAAAAAGGTTAATATTAAAATCATTTCAGCAACAGTACCTTCTTTGTCATCTGAGTGCAATGCTAAGAAATTGCAAAGCTCGTCTTAGCATTCTAAGAAGAGTTAAGATACAAAACTTACATTTATCAAGTGTAAGTTGGTGTTTTTTTTTTTCTTTTTTACCTACTGAACCCCAAACATTTAAATTATACCTTTAGTTCTCCTTTGAAGCATTCTCAGTGAACTGTTAGTATATAGCCTTTTCCCCACAACATTCCAGGACTTGAATATATTTTGAGTCTTTTCCAAGGAAAACTTCAATTATGCTGTGAAAAAAGGAGGGGGGAGGTTATCAGTTATGCTGTGAAAAAAGGAGGGGGAGGTCATCATCTAGTGTGCAAAACACTAGGCCTGATAATGGTCAGGTTAACTGAAGCATTTCACATTGTTTCATTTAAAATTTCCTGGTAAAAGGAGTATGTCTGTTCTGTATCAGCTCAATTATCTTTAGAAGTTACAGGACATGAGTCAAGTGCAAGTATTTCCCTGGTTGAATATTTACCATTGGACAAATAAAATGAGTCACAGATGGTTGAGGATACTGGAAAAGTTAGAAGTTGCTCATCAAAACAAAGGACAAGAGCAGTGAGGCACTTAACATTTTAACTTTTTCAACACTTATTGCCTCTTATTTTTGAATTTTATTTTCGTTCTGTAGGGATACATGTTTTAAATATCATCTTTGCCCACCTGATTCCATTTGCCTTTGAAATTCCATGCCTTAAAAATATTGACAGATAGAACCTAGTATATGGTCTTGAACATTAGATCTATTCATAATATTATATTCATATTTAATAGCTCTGGTCTGAGATAATTAATATTCACATTTTTTTAACTATTTAAATATAAAATAGGCAAAAGAGGGTCATCCACAGAGAAGAATGAGGAAATGCAGAGCCAGTACCTAAGGAAAAGGCAACTGTAGATCTTTTCTCTCTCTGCCTGGTGGGAATACCCTTCTCATCAGTCTCTTGTATGTGGACCTAGAATTCTCTACGGTATTATGCCAGGGTTACAGATTGATGGTTTAGATTGGTTTGCATGTTTTAACTTAGCGGAAGGATCAATAAGACTTTCTGTACCAGAGGACTTTTTCTGAGTTTCACTAAGGATTTCCCTCAGTCTTTGCATCACTGAGAATATAGAATCTTGATCTCCTGGTGCAAGTTTTGGAAAGTGAAATTGGAAGAACTGAGCTTAGAAAGACTCATTTGAGTTTCTAGTCCCTGGGAAAGATTTAGAGAAACTGATTCCTTGAGATTCATGGAATAGGCACCCAGGTATTTACCTGATGTTCTACATCTTCCCCTTAAGGTTGCATCTGTCCTATTACCATCTAGTGTAGCTATGACCATAGATGGACCCGGAAGGTTTTTTGGAACCATTGTTGAGATTTATTGCTCTGGCTAAGCTGATTTGTTATCAACTGTAGATAACTGTAGAAAATACTAAAAATACTTTAAGTGCTGTTAGAAATAGTCAAGGTAGCATCAATTTTTTATGCCCCTCTCCCAAGTTCTGCTTTTCCTGCTCATTTGCAACAAATGATCTCGTTTGTTGGTGTCAATAGGCACCCCTCACACGACACCAACCCCCACCTCCCGGGGCTGTGTGTATGTGTGTTTGTGCATGTTTTAATACTCTACTTAGTTTATCTTCAGGTCAGTTGCTGCTGCTATGATACCCTCTGCTTGACATGTATGGATTCCCAAAGTAAAGGGCAAAGCAACTAGTGGCTTCTATAACCAATTTGGCATTAAGAAATTTACAATCAACACCACATTCCTTATCTCTGGCCAAGATATCAGATCTTCAAAGAAATAAAAAAAGATTCTCTTTGCAAAAGGGAACCTTGCCTGGGACTCTTACAGAGCTTTGGTTGTGAAGATCAGTTTATAAGGAATGCTCACCTCTGTGCAAGGAACCTCAACTAAGCAGTGAGGATGGCACACTAACCCAGTTATAACCTGCCTTCTCTAAATGGCAGTAACACTAAATCTTTTACAATCATCACATAATGGAGAATTTAACATTAATGTGAAAAGCTTTCCGTTCTGAAAATCTAGCCATTATATATTTCTAATTGTATATATCATAAATATATACTTATACATGTTCATATTTCTATTTTTTTCCCTTGGCCAGGAATCCATATAGATGTTGAGCGATACTAATTAATTCCGTTAATAAGTAATAGTCTCTCAAAAGACATCTTATTACTGTTTATAAAAAGAAAAAAATGAAGAAACAAACTATCAAAATTAATGCTTAGTCTACTTAAAAGAAAAGTTATAAACATGTTTAAAAATGCTTGTATTTATAAGCCAGTATCATTTCTTTTCCCAACTTATCTTTTTTAAAGCATTACAAAGAATTTCTTAGCCTCATTCAATGATATAACACCCATATCTTAATTTTAAAATTCAAGCTTCATTCTTAGTTCAAACTTGCTACCCTTGTTGAAGTCATCCCTAAGTGAGTTTTCAATATTGTTTTCTAATAATTTTGCTTTATCTTGCAGACCAATTTCCTAACTCATCTCAGAATGGATCATGCAGACAAGTGCAGTATCCGCTGATGGACCTCTCTCCCATTCTAACTAGTGGGGACTCTGATATATCCAGTCCATTGCTGCAAAATGTTGTCCACATTGACCTCAGTGCTCTAAATCCAGAGCTGGTCCAAGAAGTCCAACACGTAGTGATTGGGCCCAGTAGCCTGATTGTGCATTTCAATGAAGTCATAGGAAGAGGTAAGTATTTCCACTCAGTTTTTTGTTAAATACAATTTTCCGGTAAGCATGTTATCTTCTGCCTTTGCAGATTAGGTGCTTAGACAATGGTAAAAGCCACTGACGAAGCAGTGATAACAAGGGCACTTGGTTTCTGTTCTGCAGAAATGCAGTCCAGCAAGTCATATTCAGGAGGATTTTGTCCCTGTGTATTGAGGCAATTTGATAATATCCCAAGCATAATTGAAATAAATTACATCCCTTCCTCACCTTTTTCATAATGGCAACTATAGTTTCTTAGAAGGTGCCGTATTTCTTCTTTTTTAAAAACACCCATTTAAATTCCAATATTTCCCCTCATATCACCCTCCAGTCCTTCTTTACTCTAAGAATAGTGACTAAGCCTCTGAAGTCCTGGTTTATAGCAGTTTGTACACTGCTGGACAGCATCAGAAGATGGGAATTTATAGCCTTACCCAATCTTAAGCAGCATATATCATCTCTACAATGCACTCTAATTTCTTTACACAAAGAATAATGAATATTTGTAATAAGCCAACCAGAGGAATAAGAACAGCTAGCATAAACAGTATTTGAGGAAACGTTTAGCAGGAAAGAAACCAACCAGAAAGAAAACATATCTCCAGGAAATGAACTCCACTCTTCCCTTTTTTTCTAAAAGACTTTTTACTCTTAATAATGAATGGCCTCTGATCCCTTTTATTCCATATGAGCTGCAAGAGGTAGCGCAGGCATCTACCAGCATGATGCAGAGGAAGCTGCTGGGACCATTTGCTTTAGATGAACACAAGGCCTAATCGTTCCTCCATCACACATTCTGGATTTTAATCCTTGACATACTTCTCCCTCACTAAGAGCAACTTCACTGTTAACAAACATTTTCCCATGTCTCATATCAAAGTAATATATGGTTCCATTACCAGCCTATAAATTCCAGTCATTGCACCAATTTTTGAACATGTGGCCTCACTAATCATGTTCCAATTCTACACATTGTAAAATTAGAAATTTTTTTATTTTTTATCTTGAAAGGTGCTAAAATGAGTTATTCCTGTTTTGAATATTCATTAGCCATCCTATTCTTATAAATATTAACTGTTATTTATTAATTTGTTTTTCCCCAATAGAATGTGAGCACTCAAGAGCAGTCTCATTTTATTCATCTTTGCATTGCTGTGGGTAACCCAGTACCTACACATACTAGTCACTCAGGGATGAATTGGCTGACTGGATGAGTTAATGAATAAGTGATATACATGGCTCTCAGACGTTTGGCACCTCTGGTAAAAATTACTGCCACTGGGTGAAAGGCCACCATTTGAAAAGTGAAGTGGCTAAAGCCAGAGAGAATGAGTCAGGATGAATTAGCTTCATTTGGGCAAATGCCTTTCAGCCTGGATTACATAGTAACCAGTGACTAATAGGGGAAATCCTTACTGTATAATGCTAATATCATTTCTTATGGCAACGTTTTAATTTCATTTCAGTTTATTGGAATATGGGGAGCTTATTGGTATCACTTGATCATTAAAAATAAACTTCTTTAATGAGACAGATGTTAGTCCTGTTTTCAGTGGTTCTACTATACTTCAACATTTTATTATATTAACTTTATTAACAGTCATGCCACCTACATTTTTTCCCATGTTTAAAGTAATCATATTGCATTTATACTTGGATGAAATGTATTGCTTCTACATACATACACAAACACACACATACAATAGTATTCTTAATCAAAAGTATAAAAAACAATGCACTTTTTCACCATATGGAAAATTGAAGGAAATGAAGATTATGAATGGCTTAATAAATAATCATTGCATAATTAAAAGTAATATTTCACTAATCAAGTTCCTTCCTTCATGTAGGGCATTTTGGGTGTGTATATCATGGGACTTTGTTGGACAATGACGATAAGAAAATTCACTGTGCTGTGAAGTCTTTGAATAGTAAGTTCCACTTTATTTAACAATGGAGTGCACTTTTGTGGTTTGCAGACTAATAAATCGTTTATAATAAAATGTTGATTTGCTCTTTGCCTTGTGGAAAAATCAGCTTCTGCTGGAATTATGTGTCTACTCCTGAAAACTTGTTTGTTCTGAACTGTTATTGAAATATCACCCCTGAAATTATCCCTCAGAGCCTTCCTAAGTAAGGGTGTAGGAGAAATGTTCTTAGATGAACTGAGTATCATTTCACTATGTTTGGCTTATAATATTTGTTTTGTAAATGACATTTATGGAAACTATTGGAAGCATTTTGGCACATGCAGTAGTTGTGACTCATTTACCCAAAGGCATTACTATAATGATTTTTTAACCACAACTCCCATTTAAAAAGATAAAAAATGAAATAAGACAAACAGGAGAAAAATATGCTGGCAGAAAATGAAAAAACCATAAGTGTGGTAATACTTCGTTTATTTGCATTTTTGGGGAATGAAGTATTCCATATAAATGAACTTCCTAAATAACTAAAGCATATTCCCTTTTAATGCTAAAGCATGGTTTCAAATTTTAGCAGTTATTGAGAAAATCTTTTAAAAAAGAATTGCATACAAACAGAAACTGGGTCCTTGGTGACATCATTTGAGCCAGTAGACCAAGCCTTACCTGAAGTAGACCTATATCTGGACCTTTTAACTATGTAAGCCAATAAATATCTTTTGTTTAAAAAAAAAATGAATTGCATAATCTGTTTAAAACAGGGAATGATTTCAGACATAAACTAAGTCTTTATTGATGACCAGAGCTATAATTATGGCTGTAAATTACTATATTGTACAACCCAATGTACTCCATACACTAGAGTTTTCCTGTCTCCACCTTTGCTGACAGATCTCACATGTCAAACCAGTGTGCCTGCTTTTTCTATCCCTAATTCTAAATCTCTGTTTATAATTTGCAGCAGCCTGAAAAATTATGTTAAGTTTTACATTGAAATTAATAAGCATTAAGTGCACAAATGGAAGATTTTCCTACAAGATACATAATTGCCGGAATAGTTCAGCCTTTTTTTTTTCATGTAAATCTCCTTACTATGCAGTGTTCTATAGGGTTGCTTTTGTTGGAAGTCTGACCATGGGGTAAATAAATAGTCAATATGATATCTGACTATAAAACTCTGATGGATTAGGTATGGTTATCAATAAATTTGCCTCAAGAAAGAGCAACACTGCCAGTTGTACTCAGAACAATCCTAACACCAAGAAGTCTGTCTCTGTCCCTGGATTGCGCTGATCTCTCCTCAGTCCATATTCACTTCCAGTGGCTTTTGCAGTTCTCAGAATGCATTGCATCATTAAGAGAATACCAGCGCTATCACTAATACCAAAGAGATACTGGTTGGATTAATAAATTAAACACTGCTAACTCTTCATCAATGCTAAACTAGTATCTGGCCCCAGGTATCTCTACATGGAAATGATTTGACATTTTTATACCAAAAGTATCTGTTTAGATATCAAATGGTGACTGGTCTTCAAATTCTCCTAGAAGAGGGATCGACAAACTGTGGCCCACTGTCTGATCTTGTTAATAAAGTTCATTGGAATGCAGCCACTTATTGTCTATGGCTGTTTTGCACTTAGAAGGGCAGAGTTGAGTAGCTACAGCAGTGACTCTGTGGCCAGCAAAGTCTGAAATATTTACTATCTGGCCCTAGAGAAAAAGTTTGCCAACCCTGCCCTAGACAGTCACTACAGAAATGGCCTGGCCTGCTTCCCTGTCCTTTTTTTGTATGAGACCAACTGTGGTTCTGTATGAGACAAACTGATTGCTTGACTCCATGTTATAGAGACTGGTATAGTTGGTCACTTGAAAGTGCAATGCATGGTAACATCATTCACTCAGATGTACTATAAAAAATCACTTTGTGGATGATAAATCAGGACAAGAGTTAGCTCTATGGTTTTACATTCCATCACTCTTCCTATCTGAACTTGACACAATATCCATTGTTCCATAATGAAGTTAATATCAACACTGCTGTATTTCTCAGGAATCACTGACATAGGAGAAGTTTCCCAGTTTCTGACTGAAGGGATCATCATGAAAGACTTTAGTCATCCCAATGTCCTCTCGCTCTTGGGAATCTGCCTTCGAAGTGAGGGGTCTCCTCTGGTGGTCCTCCCATACATGAAACACGGAGATCTTCGAAATTTCATTAGAAATGAGACTCACGTAAGTGTATTACTAAGCTTACTAACTGGTGAGCTAGCTATAAGCCAGCTTTTCAAAATATGCCTACTTAGAATCCTTTTGAAAGCTTTTAGCCAATATTATGCATGTAAAATATTCACATCATTCAGATGTCAGTAGGTTGATCTAATTCACTTGTACCTCAAAATCCTCTCTCCTGCTGGGAAGGTAGTGATGTCTACAAAGGCATTCTGGGGAAGATTCTTACCTGCCCTGCAAGCAGCCTTGCTCTGCTATTTGCACTTGTTTTTCCCTCTACCTGGAACACTCTTTGTCCTAATATCATCTTCAAAATGAGGCTTCCCTGACCTGTTTGATTGCCTCTGACCCACCCCACCCTCACACCTTCAGTCTGTCTCTTTATTTTCCTCCACGGCACCTATCATCATCTGATACACGAGGCCTGCGCTGTCCAATACTGTGGCCATGAAGCACATGTGAAATGCGGCTGGTCCAAACTGAGGTGTGCTGTAAGTGTAGAATACACCCTAGATTTTGAAGATTTCATATGAAAAAAAAAAGAAAGTATATTTATTGTTCATATTGATTACATGTTGAAATGATAATATTTTGGATATGTTAGACTGAAACATATATTATAAAAATCAATTTCACCACTTTCTTTTTACTTTTTTGATGTAGCTACTAGAAAATTCTAAATTATATATGTGGCTTGTTTTATATTTCTATTGGACAGTGTTGTGCTAGACAATAAACAAATAACTATATGTACATATGCACACACTATTAGAATGAAAGCTCAGAAGGGTAGGAATTTTTGTGTGTTTTGGTCACTGCTATAGCTCCAACACCTAAAATAGAGTTCAGCAAATAGGCCCTCAGTAGTTATTTGGTGAATGAATGATCTATGTTACAGAAGAATATATGAATGTAAGAACATATATGTAGTATCTTATATTGAACTAAGAGAATATAATCATCCCTAGCAGTGAATTTTTGGAGATAAGATGAATTTGTCTTACAAAGCACAAAGCTGCCCCGACAGATCCCACTTTCCCAATTTGACTCCTGCCATTACTCTGACAAGTTAATTTGATTGTATATGCTATGTTCTCTACTTTTGGAAGCAGGGATTATCCACCCCCTACCCACCCCCTGGCTTCAAGCAAGATAGAGATTTCCTCTAATCCAGGATCAGGGCCTTTCATAACCCAAGGAGTTGATACTGATGATGACCACTGATATAGATGTGTCTTAAAGAGAAGCTAAAGCACAAGGAACTGACCTCTCCACATGCTGTGGGCATTATGAGGGGCTGCAGCCCTGCGTGCAGGGACCCCTTTGTCTGTGTCTCTGCTTCTTGGCCTTGCAAGCTCCACAGTGACTGTTGAAGAAGAGATACCCTCTTCCCAATAGCCCAGGCCAGACTGCCAGTCACAGTGACTTCTGTGTGCTGTCACATATTGTTCTGGTCTTTGCTACAGGCATTCCTTCTGTCCATCCAATTTTGTGGAAGTAGTATGTAAAGAAAGGGATTTCCTATTCTCCATGTGGGTCCAGCCACTGGAGTTACTGGTGGTGCTTCAGTACTTGCTGGAGGGCTCTTTCGCATTTCTATTTCTCACCAATCCATGTGATTCATTTCATGATGGTGTGGGTTTTGGAGCCTGACAAGTTCCAGATAAAATGTTAACTCCACCATTTACCATCTGAGTGATTTGGGGCCATTTATTTCTTTCTGAGCCTCCATTTCCCCATCTGGAAAATGGAGCCAGTAATACCTGCCTTAGAAGAGTATATAAGGATTAGCCATAATGTATAGAAACATCTAGCGTAGTTAGTGTTTGCATACAATGGGTACTTAATAAATAGTTGATGTTATCAACAGAGGCACAAGTTATTATTTGAGACAAAACATTCTTATATAAATTTCAGAATTTTGAGACAGAGTTCCAATAGTATATGCTTAGTTTATGGTTTTCCAACTCTCTTTGTTTGCAGAACCCAACTGTAAAAGATCTTATTGGTTTTGGTCTGCAAGTAGCCAAAGGCATGAAATATCTTGCAAGCAAAAAGTTTGTCCACAGAGACTTGGCTGCAAGAAATTGTATGTAAGTATAAGAATCTCTCCACCCACAGTCCAAATTAAGTGACAAGGAAAAATCTGTTTCCCACTGTTCATTGCTAGCAAGGGTATTTTTCTCTTCTTATGCAAAAGTCCTTTGTTTCATTACCGTTTTAAATTGATGTGTAAGCACTGGGAATGTGGGCAGGGCTTTCAGGCCTTATCAAACAGGGAATTTAAAAGGAACTCTCCAGAGGGGTGTCTTAACCAGCTGTTGTGTACTTCTGCTTTCCTTGGTCCTTCCCACCAGTAGCTCCCAATGTTGTGGTTTCACACTGCATTAGTGTTTGGGAAGGAGAATTTGATCTTCAACATTTTATAGTGAAAAAGAGAGGACTGGTAACACAAATACCAATATATTGTAACTTCCCAAGAGTGGATTTAAAGTCAGCCTGCTTAAGCCCTACCAAAAATGGTATTTGGGAATGAATATACAAAGAACTTTATTTGTGTCTGGCTGCCTGGGTTGTATAATACAACAGTCAACAGTTTGTAATTGATTCAGTGCTTTTCCTTGCATAGCACTGATTCATGACTTATGGTATGTGTGAATGAAAGAGCGATGCTATTATTTCCCACCTTGGTTTTGGTAAATGTAACAACATAAAAGCCAGTTTAAACCAAGGATACATAGCCACAGATAGCCAAAATTGA
Organism: Cabassous unicinctus; assembly: GCA_029593785.1. Taxonomy (NCBI): domain Eukaryota; kingdom Metazoa; phylum Chordata; class Mammalia; order Cingulata; family Chlamyphoridae; genus Cabassous; species Cabassous unicinctus. The sequence continues at coordinate 43,427 of JAQZBX010002414.1, read as the reverse complement.
TTTTCGTAACCTTGCTGTGTAGCATATTTTTCCATTACCTCAGTGAACAGATATATGAGTTTTATGCCCTCGCCTAACACAATCTAAGAGGGAAAAAGTAAGATAACAGTCCCTTTTCATGTCTCCCCCATAAAACTGAATATTGCTAATGAGTTGACAGTGAAGACTGGTGATTGCTTTAGGTAGACAGTTGACATATTCTATCTAGCAACCAAGGAAAAGCTGGAACGGGAGCCAGTTTCACAACTTCTCCAGATCTACATTAAAACAAAAAGATTTTCTTATTCCATATTATTCATGATCCCTTTCCTGGGCCTGTTGAATTTGTAGTATAAATGTAAAGCATTTTTATTTAAGAATCCCATTGTAATTTAGTGTTAGTCAATAGAGGCCAGATAAAGCACTCCCTTTAGAAGTTATAGATTTCAAATACTTAAATCACTTCTTCTAATCCATAGATATGCAGCATCATTGTAAATTATTCTGTTTCAATCACCAATAATAATTTTTGTCATTTTTGTAGGCTGGATGAAAAATTCACTGTTAAGGTGGCTGACTTTGGTCTTGCCAGAGATATGTACGATAAAGAATACTACAGTGTACACAATAAAACAGGTGCAAAACTGCCAGTGAAGTGGATGGCTTTAGAAAGTCTGCAAACTCAGAAGTTTACCACCAAGTCAGATGTGGTAATGTATTGATCATCCCTGAACTTCTCCTTTACTCTCTTTCATACCCAACTTTACTTATTATTTTAAAGAAAAAAGGAAGAAACCTTCAATGCCACTAACTTCTGTTTTCTTCACATGTGAAAGTGGACTTGATGTCTGACAGGCACCCCTGGTATGTTTTCATAAGCTCATTAGTTTATTCAAAAACACTTGTCAAGCTGGGCACCATGCTGTGTCCTTGGAAAGCCCAGAACTGAGCCAGGTGTGAACCCTCTCCTCCAGGAGCTTTGGAAGACATGTCCATCAATAACAATAACACAGAGTAGACCAGGATTAGTTCTGCCTCTAGTCACTCAAGAGCAGCAGCTGGAGAAATCAAGCTGTCGCTGAAGCAGATCTAGGCAGTGAGGGCCTTATCCCTGTGCCTAGCTGTAAAAGTGTCCTCCCTTAGCTGCAAAGCTTTTCCTTCTCACACAGACCAAGCTTCAGGAGGCATCTACTTGAGCATTGTGGGTGAAAGAGGCATTACCTGGACAGCCAGATCCACCACGTCACCCCTATATCTTGTGGGGGAGGTGCTGTTTGAAATGGGCCTTAAAGGATAGCAGATTGGGAATTAGGCAGCAGAGAGAATAGGTGGGGCAATGAAATAAGGAATACCAATCCAGGCAAGGCAAAGGGGCAGGAAAGTCTAAGTGTCCTTAAAGTTCTAAGGAAATGATAAGTAGTGAGTGAATTGTCAAGGGTGAAAGATGCAGAGAGAAGTTATGAGACTACATTGAGAAAAATGTACTAAGACTAGATCACAGAGCTCTTGAAAACCAAAGTAAGGAGGATGGAATTTATTCTCTGGCCACATGGAAACATTGAAGTGTAATCAGATTAAATTGCCATCTTTCCTCATTCTGTAAGATGATTTGAGAAGAATGGAGGCAGGAAGACCAGGCTTCTGCAGATAGCACAGTGCTATTTTTCTTGTGCTATTTCTCTCCCTGACTCATTGAAAGACATTATATTGTACTCCATAAAGGGTGAATCTGAATAATCCATACACAGTGCTGCTTTGGCAAATGGTCATTGATTGCATAGATAAATTTGCATAACGTTCCATTTCCATGACAGCTCAATCTTTTGAATGTTGACACGGAGTACTTCCAAAAGCATAGAATAAGCTGTATGTGTATTAAGACCTACAAGCAAAAATTTGCCTTTTTGTGTATAAGTTCAGTTTCTAGCAAATGCCCAGATGAACTTTGGCTAAAATCTCAGTGCTCGTTAAGCCTATTCAAACACAATTGGAGTGTCACTACTCTTGAAATTAGTCACACTGTATTGTACAGTATTTCATACTTGGTGTAAGTGCTTTCATTAAATTGAGTATTGACTTCTCAGTAGCTCAGTGCAGCTGGGTTTTCTCAGCCCTCATCCTACTTCATCATTCTGAATCATGTTTCACTATTGAGTACCCCTTCTTAGTTGAAATTTCCTCCTCTTTTGGTTTCTGGGACACCGCACTACGTGGTTTTCCTTCTGTTTCTCAGTTGTGTTTTCTTTACCCTTGACTGGATTCTCTTCCTCTCTCACCTTCTGCATGTAGCTGTCTCCTAGGATTTTTGTCTTCAAGGTTTGGCAACAATTGCAACCACCCCCAACAACAATCACCTTTGTATCTCTCCACCTCCATGTCTTCACTGGCATCACAAATTTACCATAACCAAAGTCAAGTTCTTTCCTGCCAAACCAGCAGTTTCTCACTTCCCTATTTCTATTCATGGCATCACCATTTTGCAATTTACCTTTCACCCTATTTAGTGTACAGTTCTGCAAGTTTGATAAATGCATACAGTTGCATAACCACCACCTTCAGGATTATAGAACACTTCCATCATCCCAGAAAATTCCTTTGTGCCCTTTTGTAGTCAACCTCTATCCCATTGCCAGCCTCTGGCAACCACAGATCTGTTTTCTTTCTGTTTTAGAGTGTCATGTAAATAGAATCATATAGGAGGTAGCCCTTTGAATCTGACTTCTTTCACTAAGTATGAGGCATTTGAGAGTCATCCATATTGTAAAAGGTATCAGTAGTTTATTCCTTTTTATTTCTAAGTAGTATTCCATTGTACAGATGTGCCACATTTTGTCTATCCATTCACTAGTTGAAGACATTTGTTTCTTTCCAGTTTTAGTCAATTACAAATAAAACTGCCATAATATTTACTTAAAGGTTTTTGTGTGAACTTAAGTTTTACTTCTTTTGACTAAATATCTGGATATAGGATTACTAGGTTGTAAGGTGAGTACATATTTAACTTTCTGAGAAACTGCCAAACTGTTTTCCAAATGGCTGAATCATTTAGTATTCCCACCAGTGACATATAAGAAATCCATTTGTTTGGCATACTCACCAGCACTTGATATTGTCAGTTTTTTTATTTTGTTTTGTTTTGTTTTGTTTTGGGGAAGGTAGGGGGAAGGATGTAGCCCTTAATAGGTTATCACTTTTAATTTGTGTTTATTCAATGACTAATAATTTTGAGCATCTTTTCATGTGCTTATTTGTCATCTTTCTGTTTCCTTTAGTGAAGTATCTCTTAACATCTTTAGTCCATTTTTTTTTAATTTAGAATTTGTTTTCTGGTCTGTTTTTTTTTTTAATTAGGTTGTTTGTCTTTTTATTGAGTTGTGAGAGTTTTTTATATATTCTGGATATTGGTATGTGTTATCAGATATGTGCTTTTGCAAATACTTTTTCCTAGTCTATGGCTTGCCTTTTCATTGTTTTAGCAATGTCTTTCAAAGAGAAGTTTTTTATTTTGTTGTAAGTTTTATCAACATATCCATTTTTTTCTTTTATGGATCATGGTTTTGATATCATATCTCAATCTGCCTGCTTTCAATTGCTCAAATTTGGCTGTTTCCATTCTTTGCTTGCCTCCACTGCAGCAGCAGCCCTTCCTATCACTTTTTATAGCTTATAACAATCTCTCACATTATTGAAGGTCGAATCATGTCCCCCACAAAGGGCATGTCCATGTCCCAACCCTTGGTCCTGTGGGTGTGAACCTATTTGTAAATGGGACCTTTGAAGATATTAGTTATGTTGTGCCAAAACTGAATGAGGGTGGGCCTTAATCCAATATAGCTGAAGTCATTAAAACAAAGGAAATTGGACATGGAAGAGAAACCACAGGGAGTAGCCAGAAACTGGAAGTCGATGGAACCCAGAAAAGAAAGGAGAAGACACTGCCATTGTTCATTGCCATGTGACAGAAAAGCCAAGGACAAAGGATCGCTGGCAGCCAGCCCCAGAACACCAGTCTTTGGGGAGAAAGCACTGCCTTGACACCTTGACTTTAGACTTCTAGCCTCATACCATGAGCCTGTTGTTAAGCCAACCCATCGCATGGTATTTGTTTCAGCAGCTAGGAAACAGTTTTTGGTAAAAGAAGGTGGGGAGCTGCAATTGTAAATACCAAAAAATGTGGAAATGGCTTGGAATTGGGTAAGGTAGAGGCTGGAAGAATTGTGAAGGATCAAAAATGAGTAAGAGCTGTAAAGAAGGTTTGTATCATCCTAGAGAATATATAACTCAGCATAAACAGAATGTTGGTAGAAATACAGATCTTAAAGGTACTTCCATCGAGGTCTTAGAAGGAAATGATGAATGCGTCATTAGAAGTTGGAAGAAAGATGATCCTTTTTATAAAGTGGCAGAGAATTTGGCAAAATTGTGTTCCAGTGTTGGATGGAAAGCAAAGTTTGCAAGCAATGAACTTGGATATTTAGTTGAGGAGATTTCCATGCTAAGTGTGGAAGGTGTAGCCTAATTTCTCCTTGCAGCTTCTAGTGAAATGAGAGAAGAAAGACATAAACCAATAATTGAATTGTTAAGCACAAAGAAACCAGGAACTGAGGATTCTGAAAATCCTCAGCCTATCCAGGTAGCATGCTCTGGGACTAAGGCCAGAAGTAGCTCTATCAGGAACCTCCCTGAACTTTCGGAGAGTCCCCAGAGGACAGGATTCCATGTGAGGTTTTACCTGAACAACCCTTTGCTAAAGAGGATGTGCCCCTTTACCTGGATCCAGTTAGTCATTTCAGTGGAAGTCAAAATTGGTAATGCAGTTATTTAGGAAGGATCTCCGGAAAGTTTGCCTGATGTTTTAGACCCCCCCGGAACCGCTTGCAAAGCCAACAAGGGTTTTGGGAAATTGGTATGAACAGACACAATGCCTAAAAGGGGCAGAGAAGGGATGAATTAAAGGAAGCTTCAAGGCTAAAACCATGGAATCAAAGTTCTGGACCAAAAAGATCTTCTTGGGCCCAGACAGTAGGCCTACCCATGTGTGTGGAAAGGGCAAGTCTGCCTGTGTGCTTGGAGGGGGCAGGCCTTGTGCCCCTATGTTCAGGAAGAGTGATGCCACCCAATACACAGACATGGTAGGGCCTGCCCCTGCCTTTGCTCAGAGCCTGTCTGCTATTCTGATGCTCGACAATGGGCCTACACACCAGTGTTTGGGGATGCAAGCATTTGGAAAGGGTTTGGCTGCCACTCCAGCAGGCCCAGTGGACAAAGCATCGATCCACAGATAATTCTCAGATCTTAAAATCTAATGGATATGGGAGGTGTGGGAGGTGGGGAACATGGAAATCCCTGTAATTTTTGTGTAACATTTATGTAATCTAAGCATCTTTTAAAATATATTAAAACACACACACACACACACACACAAACGGAGTTTGCCCTGTTCGGTTTCTGACCTGTGACCCCTGTTTTTCTTCTATTTTCTCCCTCCTAGAATGGAAATGCTTATCCTATGCCTGTCCCACATTGTATATTGGAAGCAGATAACTTGTTTTCTAGGTTTCACAGGTCCATCAGACAGGAATTTGCCGAGGATGAACCACACTCATAACTGATTTTGATGAGACTTTGTACTTAGAATTTTTTCTCAAATGACGTAAGGCTTTTGGGATGTTGTGATGGAATTAATGTATTTTGCATATGGAAAGGACATGTCTTCTGGGGGTCCAGAGGGTGAACTGTTGGGCACTGGATCATGTACCCCACAAAAGTCATGTTTGTGTCCCAACCCCTGGTCCTGTGAGTGTGAACCCATTAGAAAATAGGACCTTTGAAGATGTTATTAGTTAAGGAATGCCCAAACTGAATGAGGGTGGGTCTTAATCCAATATGGCTGAAGTCCTTATAAGCAAAGGAAATTGGACACAGAAGAGAAGCCATGGGAAGTAACCAGAAGCTGGTAGTCAATGGAACCTGGAAAAGAAAGGGAAAAAACACCACCATGTGCACTGCGATGTGACAGAAAAGCCAAAGACCAAGGATGGCCAGCAACCAGCCAGAGAAAGCCACAGTCTCTGGGGAAAATGCATCGCCTTGCTAATGCCTAGATTTTGGATTCCTACCCTCAAAACTGATCCAATAAATTCCTATTCTTAAGCCAACCCATTTTATGGTATTTATTTTAGTAGCCAAAAAACTAAAACACATATCTAATAAATGTTTTGATCTTCACCTTTGATAAATTTAGGCAGAGTTGGTACAGGTGAGCTAACTACTAGTGCTCAGCTGTTCAAAATGGCTTGACCAATGTCACAGTAAGCATGAATGCAACTTACCTCCATCATTCCTAATACACACACATTGTACAATTTGTTTGAAACATAGGGAAATCTTATTGTTGATAGCAAACATAAATGGCAATATTGCTTTGTAAGCCTATGGAGAAAGATACATGAACACCAGAGTGGGACTCAGTGAAATTCACTGTCAACCTGAAAATTTCATTAACTTTAACTGAACTCTTTTCACCCAGAATTCAGCTTGTATATAATGCACCAAAGAATTTTATATTAATGAATTTATCTTATGTGGCAAGAGAAGTTATCATCCTAAGAATGAAATCAGATGGAATAAATGTAAATAACACATAACCACCCTAAAACAGGCTTAGTGGGATTCTCTCAAAACCCAAATGTCATGAGTGATTCACTGACCAAGAAGTCTGATTCGCCTTCAGGTTAGGTTAAGGCTGCATCAGGAAGACCTGATCATAGGCAAGTAATCAACCTCTCAGAACCTTAGTCTCCTCATCTTTAAAATGACTATAAAACCAATTACATGATAGGTTACATAAATAAAATAATGTTTTTAAAGGGTATGATGCCAGTTCCTGGCTCATTATATAGCAAATATTCTCTTCTACCACCCTAATTTGGGAGTTGTATCTCATAAGGTTTTGGTGTTGCCATGTATTAGTCAGCCAAAGGGGCGCTAATGCAATATACCAGAGATTGGTTGGTCTTTATAAAGGGTATTTATTTGGGGTAGAAGTCCACAGTTACCAGGCCATAAAGCATAAGTTTCTTCCCTCACCAAAGTCCATTGTCACTTGTTGGAGCAAGACAGCTGCCGACGTTTGCCACGGTTCAGGCTTCTTGGGTTCCTCTCTTCCCGGGGCTGCGTTTCTTTCCTGGCTCAGCGCCTCTGTTTCCTCCAAAAGGTCAGCTGTAGACTATGAGGCTCTCTAGGCTTTGCTTCTCTCCCCAAGGCCAGCTGTAAACTCTCAGTGAACGGCTTGTCTCTATCCTGGGGCCTTCTCTCCAACATCAAAACTCCAACATCAAAACTGCTACTCAAAACTGCTGCAACTCTGTTCTTTGTGATGCCTTTTATATTTTCTTCCCCCACCCACCAAGGGGTGGGGCTCAATGCCCTACTGATGTGGCCCAGTCAACGCCCTAATCATAACTTAATCATGCCCAGATTAACAGATCAGTTTACAAGCATGATCCAATTATATTTTTGGAATTCATAAATACATCAAATTGCCCAGCGGCTACATGCCAGTATGCAGTACCACCCCTCATCTTTTCTTATTCAGAAACCCCCGAACTCGTCTCCATATTAAAGATCCACCTCCTCCTTGTTTACAGATGCCTCTCCTGGAGCATAAGTTCAGTCATGTTCTCTCTCTGATCAAAACTATTCAGTGACTTCCTGTGCCCATCCTCTCAGTTTAACCCACTTTCAACATTCAAAACCCCCAGCATAGTCCCAGTTCAACCATGTCCCAGTCCTTTCACCTATTCCACACATCAAACAATATACCTATTTGAACATATTGTACTGTGGTTCAATAAAAACATAGGTGTACTGTCACACCTGGCCCCACTCCCTCCCACCAAGCCACTCTTTCCATCCAGAATACGCTTTCTGCCCTTACATCTGCCTCACTGCTTTTCGAGACACACCCCCCCTTACTTCATTTTCTTCATGAAGCCTTCCTCAGTATCTGTTTTAGTTTCCTAGGCTGCTCCAGCAAATACCATGAAATGGGTTGGCTTAAACAATGGGAATTTATTAGCTTACAGTTTTGAAGCCAAGAAAATGACCAAATCAAGGCGTCATCAGGTGATGCTTTCTTTTTGAAGACCAACTGCCAGTGATCCTTGGCTCCTCTGCCATATGGCAAGGCACATGACGGCATCTGCTGATGTCTTCCTGCTCTTCCGGGTTTCATTGCTTTTAGCTTCTTGCTGCCATGGCTTTCTCTCTTTGTCTGAATTTTCATTCTCTTATAAAGGACTTCAGTAAGAGGATTAAGACCCATCCTGAATGAGGTGAGGCACACCTCAGTTGAAGTAGCCTCATCAAAATTCCTACTTACAATGGGTTTACACCCACAGGAATGGATTAACTTGAAGAACATATTTTTCTAGGGTACATACAATTCCAAACCACCACGGTACCCCACTATTTTCTCTCTGACCTCTTACAACATTCTATCTCTTCTATAGTATATTATCTGATTGTTCCATATTTCAGTTATTCGTATAATACTCTTAACTCTAAGTCAGCCTTGTAACTGATCCAGTAACTGGGATAGTAGCCTACTTGTAACACATGATCAAGGATCAGCAGATATTTGTTTTAAGGTGATTCAAATTTTAATGCAGATTCTGGAACTTGAAGAAACACAATGAAATTGTCAGATGTGACTAATAAGATCTGCAGACTTTGAAAACTTTGATTTTAAAAGGCTGAAGACCACAAACTTAGGTAGTTCCTCCCTGGGGAGGTATCTGTTTTTTTGTGGTGTGTTTTTGTTTTTGTTTTTGTTTTCATTTTTTGTAATTGGATCAAGGCAGCCAGTGGCCTTAAAGAGTTCTTCCAATTGGGCAAAGGGAAAGAGCCATGAATGGAGATTTGTAACAGCAACAACAGACAACAGGATCTACCCAGATGCTCTCTTTCAATCACTGAGCTCAAAGGCATGCTTTATTCTCCTCGCTGAGTGCTCAATTTTAATGTTTCCCTATTCCACCTGTCTGTTCTGTAGTTTCCTTCTCCTCCAAGCTTTATTTTTACAAGGCCTCCTTTATTCCCCCACATGCTTCCTAGTCTGTGAGTGGCCTCAAAGTGTTGCTCAGCAAGAACTGATTTCCTGGGCCCTCTGCACAGGCGTGACCTGCACATACTGACTTACTCTCATGTCATTTTCACCTTGGCACTCGTCCAGGGGGAGGATGATTTGTATGACCTGATCTATTGTGTGTAGAGGGCTTTAAATCAAGAAATTGCATATTTAGTGAAGTTCAGGAGAACAAGCAAGACCTGAGAGTCAAGAACTCTTAAATGTTCATCCCAGTGTGAATTCAGATTTATTGGGAGAATTTTTAGCAAGTCACTTAACCTCACCATGTCACTGTGCTCTTTGCTATAAAGTACTGATACAGCTGTTTTATATTAATCTAGTACTTTGGCATTTTCAAATTAATGTAATGTTATTGAAATTAATTTTCAATAAGAACCTTGTTACCTAGCAATTTTATTACTTATGAATTTTTGCTTATATTGACTTAGATCTTCCATTTTAAGATTCATGTTTAGATATGGTTACATTTCTTAGAGTATTTACATTCATTTTGAAATCTCACAAATTTAGATTTTTGAAAGACTTCTTTTGTCTTCTTCAACTAAATAATCTAAAATGTAAACTATTGGAAGACAGCATGTAAATTTTAGATACTCTTTTTGAATACTTTGCATTTATTTATAATCTAAACTTTTTCGGATTCTGTTTTAAACAGGTCTTAAAAATCTTAGCTTAGTGAGTGCCCTTAAGGAAGTTTTTGCCCAAAACAGCAATAGTATTGAATATGTTAAGCCGAGTTTTGTTATCAAAACCTTCTGAAGAAGATTACATTTCTTATCTGTGTGGTCACACTTCTCTCACCTGGAATCCCCCTTTCCTTGTTTCCCTAGTGGTCCTTTGGCGTGCTGCTCTGGGAACTGATGACAAGAGGAGCACCACCTTATCCTGACGTGAACACGTTTGACATCACAGTTTACTTATTGCAAGGCAGAAGGCTCTTACAACCCGAATACTGCCCAGATCGCTTGTAAGTAGGAATTCTGACAGAATTTTCTGTATTGCTTATATCTTTACTTATAGAGAAATGCTCACCTTCAAGGAGTTTCTCACAGCCTTTCTTTCCTTCTGAGTCAGGTATGAAGTGATGCTAAAATGCTGGCACCCTAAAGCCGAAATGCGCCCATCCTTTTCTGAACTGGTCTCCAGGATATCAGCGATATTCTCTACTTTCATCGGGGAACACTATGTCCACGTGAACGCTACTTATGTGAATGTAAAATGCGTCGCTCCATATCCTTCTCTCTTGTCACAAGATGACATGGACAGTGAGGCGGACACATGATGGATACATCACCAGCCTCCCTCCGAGAAACATCATTAGTCACGGTTCAAACAACAATCTACACTTTGTCTGATATTTTTTTCACTGCCTGGCTTTTGAAAGGCCACCCGACGTTTTTTGCTTTTGCCAAAATTGCACTATTATAGGGTTTTATATTGTTATTTAAAATGGCTGGAATTCCTCATCTGACAAAGCACCTGAATCAACTCCTGGAACCAGAGGCCAGTGACTATCAGCAATGCTGCAAACTGCAATGACACTCCTGTCACCTTAGAGGCCAAAACCTGAATTCTAGGTTGAAATATAAAAAAAATCAGGGTCTCACCTGATTTCATACAGGGAACAGAGGCAATGAATTTTGAGGGCTTCTTGGTCACAGGAAATTCAGAAGAGGTGGCAATGTCCAGGATGAACATGGCAGCTCCGGGACCAGGCCACTCATATAGAATTCCAGTGTTTCAAAGAACTTTTATGTGTGTATGGTCGCTAGCATTTTTCACCACTTACGTTCTCTTTCACCCACTTGGCAATCATTCCCTTTCAAATGTTGTGTATACACATTCCTTTGATTGGAGGAATCCATAGACAATGCAAAGTTTCAAAATAGCGTGACACAAAATGTGCTTATAAATTAATAGGGATATTTACATACTGTACATAGAAGACATTAAGAAGGTTTTCATAAAATAGCTTAGTCCTGATAAAATATTTAGTTGTCATTTTAAAACCAACTGTTTAAGAAATGATACTGTTGTTGCTGATCTAAGGAATATGGATGTTTAGATATTTCATTGTATTTTTTTCCTCACAAAAACATCTCTGAAAATAAAATAAGTAATTTGTGATAAGTATTTTTTAAAGGTAACTCAGCATGTTTTTACAGCAGATTACATCTGACTGAGAGGTTTACTTGTTCCAAATACTGCCCATATGTAGAGCAAAGGAAGGGTTGAAGGACTGGAAATATTTAAGCCTCTGTCTCAGTGGCAGCTTCCCATGCCACAAACTACTGGAGACAATAAAATTTTTGGTGAACCCACTTTTGCATTAGGACATGTTTTGTACTGAGCAAACCAAACTGAGAAATGAACAAAACAAAATAGGCAATTGAAATTTCTGACAATTTCGCTTGGATACACAGTTATTCTGGGCAGGACTTTTGTGGTGTTTCTTCTGTGGAATTTTGTGCTTACTACTGTAGAATGCATGTGGCGTAGGATACTCAGACCAGTTTTGTCGATTTAAACATTTAAAGTATTATATTTTTATAAAAATGTTTATTTTTAATGATAGAAGCAAAGTTTTGTTAGGCCACAAAAATACTGCACTGTGAACATTTCAAAAAAAAGATATTGTGACTTGGATTAATAGCGGTGTGATTTTCAATGGCTGTAAATAGTGATAAGGAAACATACTGATTGCCAGTATACCCCACCCTCATTACATCACCATGACTTGAAGCCAGAGGTTAATGCAGCAAGCTAGAAAGAGGGTGTATTACACTGCAACCAAACCGTGGAGTTTGACTGTTGTCAGAAGAGAATGATCACAACCAAAAACTCTTTGATAATGGTGGGACTTACCAGAAGACAGAAGGAATTGTGCTGCAGAGACGTTTCAGTTCAAATATTACCATTTCATAAGTGTAAAGAGTAATACTAATTCAGAGAGTATTGTGAGTTGTGGATGGCCAAAAAAAAACAAATCTGCTCTGCAGAAAGAAATAACTACCCCTACGAATATCAAGAGAATGCATGCATCAAGGACAGAAATAGCTTATGGAAAAACAACAGGACTACACACCTGTATATACATGCTTGAGAAAGCTGCAATGTGAAAAACTCTGTTTGCTATTTATAAACTTGTCCTTAGGTTAATGTGTCTGGACAGGACAGATTGTGGGAGTAAGTGATTCTGCTAAGAATTAGATACTTGTCACTGCCTATACCTGCAATTGAGCTGAATGGTACTTTGTATATTAATAGTTGTTGTTCTGATAAATCATACAATTAAAACAAAGTGATGTAACATCTTGTATACTGAGAGTCGGTTATTGTTTGTCATGCTTGATTACCTGCTCCATTTACATAATGACAGAGGAAGCCTAAAACTGACTTCAACTGGCTGTACTGAGATAATCCATATATGAGAGCCTCAGTCAAGTCGATGCATGGGCAGTAACTAAAAGAACTTAGAGCCCTGCATCTCGGAAGGCTCTGTCTTTCTAAGGGTGATTTGTCCTCGGTTGCCAAATTACCTGCATTTCTCTGGCACGCTTTCAATTGCCAGAGCACCTGGCTCCTATATGGTGCTCTTCTCCAGCAAGTTATGACCAAAAGATATGACAACGGAGCTGCAGGCCTGCTGTTAGCACAGAGATGCCTAGAGAGGGGGTGGAGGAAAGAGGCTTTCCATTCAAACCCAGTTTCCCACACTTTACCCTCAGTTACCAAAAAAAACTACCTTCAGGTTATGTCCAATATATTTGAGTAATGGTAACAGAATTCAAAGGTATTATTTTAGTCATCTTACAATGGTGTGACACTTTGAGGAGGTCTGAAAAAAGAAGGTCCAAGTTTAAACCTGTGTCTCCAAAATACAGTGGGGGCTGATTCTTTACTGGAAGAGAATTCAATCCCTGTACACAGCGAAACCACGCTCAGCCAAGAGATGCATTTTCATAGGAAATTCAGTCAGACTTTAAGCCCCTCAAGGGCAAGAACCTGTCATCTTTAGATCCAAAGCTCTGACTCAAATAATTCCTAAACTGAAACAGCACTTTCTTATGCTCAAGCACCTTAAATAGCCATGGATACAGTTATTGCCTATGTAGCTCCCATGATATTTGGATATAAAAATGAACACTCTCCCTCAAAGGAATTTAATGGAAGAGACAATTACACAACCAGGAATACTAGTACTATGCATTTCTTAGATCTGTAAACTGTCTTGAAGAAGTATCACAGTTTAATACAAAAGTGCAGGCTCTTAGGCAAAAAAGACCAAGCGCTGATTCACCTTGGGCAAAACACTGAGCCTCTTTAAACCTCAGTTTCCTCATCTGTAAAATAGGTTAATCCTGATTATCTCACAAAGATGTTTGAGGATTAAAAGAGTAGTGCGTAATGGTACCTGGCAACCACTCCTTTATATGGTGGAAACAGCTGAGTCTTCTAATCCTGGAGCACTGATAAGGCAGTGGGGGAGGGGTGAGAAGGGTGACAAGACAACCTGAGTGCAGGACACCTGCGAAACAAATGCCTCAGTGCCTTTTTTTCCCTCTAAACTCCCTACTTTTAATCCTTCACCAATAACTAGTTTCCTCCTTTCATTTTTAGCCTTCAGACCTAGAAGACATAACAGACATGGAAAAGAATAATCCATCTAAATGACAGGAAAGTTGCATGAAGGAGCAATGATAGGAGTCCCAGTCTTCAGTATTCATGTCTACAGATGATTATTGCTCCTTGTTTTGCTCAGAATAGATGGTTAATCATCACATTCAGAAAGTCTAGACTAAGTACAGTATTACTTTAGTTCTATGGTGGGCATTAGGAAGATAAAGATCTCACTAATATTCTAGTCTGTCTGGATGACTAGACACACACAGGTGACTGCACAGAACACACAATTCACACTTGTGGCCTTTTAGACAAGTTCAGGAGTTGGGTTTGCAGACATTATGCCCCAAAGAAAGGAATGCTTATTGGGCATTCAACTCCATAAAGTATTTTTCCTTTTCATACTTGACACTTTTCTTCAGAACTGTCTCAGTTCCCTGTCAAAAAATTCGAAATAACTTCAGTCATAAACCAGTGAAATCTTTCAATTGGTGAATTGATGGTAATAAAACAGAGCCTTGCCCAAACTGTCCTTTGTTGTAAATTACACCAGAGGTCTAGATTACATCAGCCAAAAGTATTGATCACAACGCTGAGAGGTTTATAACTACTATTGACTTACCATGTGACCCTGGAGCAGAACTCTAGGAAAATTGCAAAAGCATATCTATGGTAATGAAAAGCCCATCATTAATAGGTCCTGCTATCCTGTCATCCATCTAGTGCTGTGTTGGGCTCAAGGCAAATATTTAACAAATACTAGAAACAGAAACAATGTCTTCTCCCTTTTCTTCATTGGATTCTCTCGAGCTATTCTGATGAATATGTTTTCCTTTCATCGGTAAAAATTGAACATTAAAAAAGAAACTACTATGAGTCAATTAGCTATTACTCCCATATAAAATTAATATCCATACTTCCCAATGACTCCTAATCCTTCATTTTTTTTTTTTTTTAATAAAAAGCTAGATCCCATATTGACCAATTTAGAAGAAGGATCAGGTGCTTTTCTTCCCGGGCAGTTTAAAACCCTACCTAGCTAACCATACTGAAACCCAGATAACATTCAAGAAGCAACTCTGAGGTGCAAATGGCCATATTTAGGAGGCATAAACAGAAATTTCCAATGTAAGCAAATGAAATTTAACATCGTTTTGAAGCACTGAACCCAGATTACAATGATAATTAATTTTGATCCTTTCCTGGGAGGAGGGGGGCGGGGGAAGACCTTTGTCGTTATGCATTCACTTTTTCACTTGTCAAAGGAATACATTCTTTGTACCACATGAGTTCCAGGCTGGCAGAAACATCCACTAATCCTCAGACCTCTCAGCTGGAACGACAAAAATGCACAAAATCTAACGAGGCCAAAAGAGATCAACTTTAAAAATCTTTGGCATTCAAACATGTCAGAACTGTTTTTCACTGTCTTCCTGAAACCTGTGTTTCCCATTATGGTCTAAGGGATCTGTAATACAGTATCTATGTTTATTAGGCAGCCTAGAATGTTTAAGCACCATATTTCATTTACCTTTTTTGGGTCTTTATAATTTTCACAGTTGGTTTATGAGCTTTCTTTCTGTCTCT
Source organism: Cabassous unicinctus (assembly GCA_029593785.1). NCBI lineage: Eukaryota > Metazoa > Chordata > Mammalia > Cingulata > Chlamyphoridae > Cabassous > Cabassous unicinctus. Next base: position 28,087 of record JAQZBX010002414.1, on the reverse strand, counting down.
AATTCTGGGAATGTTGGAAAGTAGTGATGTACAGACTGCTCTTGGCCAGCCAAAGCCCTCAACCTTGCATTTGTTACTGTGTCCTGGTGACATCTGTCCTTTCCATTATAATCAGGCTGGGGCGTTCCTTCTGCAGAACTGACTAAACAACCACCATATTCATCTGTGGCAATAGTCCTTGGAAACAAGAAATGCCAAATTCAGAGCCTTTGTGAAATTCTACTTCTGAAGTTGGTCACATGTTCCTCCGAGGCAACTTCAGAAGTCCCAACAAAGAAAAATTACAGAGAAACCCAAATATCCTATTGGATACTGTTGCAAAGCTGTTTTTAATTTCTTGTTTATGTCTGATAATTAAACATAGGATTTAAGTTAGTTTTGGTGGTGGCCAAAGGGTCTCTGGAAACACTTGGGTGAAGAAGCAGGAAATCATCATCACAAAGATACTAAAATATATGTTTCAGAAAGAAAATACCCAGCATTAAAACTATATAGCTGTTTCTTTTCTGAAAATTAGCTTGATGATAATGGTGATAATAATAATAATATAATGACTTCATCCCAAGACATGTCACAAGGAAATAATGACTGTCTGGTAGCTAATGGGCTAAGGTAATGCTCTCTGGAATTAGTCCTGCTTAATGAAATGCTGTTAGTTTGGTAAACGATTGTTTAAAATGCCAGAAAGCTAAAAATCAGGCAAACACCATCGAGCCTGGTTGATTCACAGGAATAAAAGGCTTATATGAAAATGTGCCATGTGCTGCTCTTACCCTTTTTTTATTTGTTTGTGATTCAGAAAATATATTTCCATTATAATTTTTCTGTTATATTTATCTCCTATTTTGACTCTGAGGATATGTTTATTTGCAGATCATTTTATTGACAGAAAATTAACCTGTTAATAAAAATGCAACTCCCTCTAGTGCAGGCATATTGAATTTCCTAACACTATGACTGCCTTGAATTATTTTATTTTAAGCACTCTGATCTGAAGAAAATGTGGATCCTCCATGTGGGCTTTAGAATAGTGTCTCCAAATTCTACTTGGCTTAGAAGTCATTACTTGACATCTTACTCCAGGATTATTCTAACAGCTGACCTCCTGATTCTGCCCTCTCCTTATTACCTCTTCTTTATAATCTAGGAACAGCTGCCAAAATTATATAATATATCTCATTACGTCACTTTCCTGCTTGAAAACCTATGCCTATGCCTAGATGCCCCTTGCATCAGTTCTTTATGTTGTTATACTTTGTTTCATGTATTTTTATTGTAATACATATCCTCATGGAAAAATTTTTTAAACTGAAGAGAGAATATAAAGTAGATAGTTAATATTCTCTGACCAGCCTCCTTCCCCTCCATCCTCACTCCTCAGGAGTAACCAGTATTAATACTTTCTTATAGGGAGTGGATGTAGCTCAGTGGTTTGAGCACCTGCTTCTCATGTACAAGGTCCTGGGTTCAATCCCTGGTACCTCCTAAAAAAAAAAAAAAAAAAAAAAAAAAACTTTCTTACATATTCTTCCAGAAACATTCCACCCAGCAACAGATCTAAGCATACCAGACACTTCAGTACATTCTTCAATAGCTTCAATCTTTTTTAACAAAACTGTTACTTGGCATGATCTACCCAGTTAAGGAGACTGTCTCTCTCCCTCTGTGACTTTGAACTCCCACCAAAAATGTCTCCTTTGGGATATAAGCTGTAATAACAAGGGTAGGCCAAGCTATGTGAACCCCCCAGCAGGCTTATAATTTGGTGTCCCTTTAAACTGAAATTCTTTAAATATTTGTTAAACTTTTATTCAAATGGAGAACAGATTGAAATTGGTTTTCTCTTAATAAAAAAAATTAAAGAAACAGATTTACTTATTTCCATTTGCCAAAACAGAATCAATATAATAATAAAAAAAATTAACCCACAAAATATTAGTAACTTTTAAAAAATTCTTCTTCTCTTTTGCAATTTTCTGAACCAGACTGTTTGGAAGTTATAAAGGGTTTTTAACTCAGGTAATAAAAATAAATCACCCAATCACCCATTTCCAATAAGCAGCATTCTGTGTGGTATTATTTCAGAATTTCAGCTGATGGATGACTTTTAGCTAACTGGAACTATACACACACATGGCAAACAAACTCAACAGAGATGGGTTGTTTACTGTAGCAAATTACTTTACTCCACTCTAGCTGTCTTTTTGGCAGGAGCACACCCAACCTAATTTTGCCAGTTACATAAGGCACCACATGTGGAAACCTGAATCGCCTGACATCATATTACTGACTTAATCCAGTCATAATTCAGCTCCCAGTGACCTTCCCAGCAGGCCCACCCCTCACTCTCACTCTGGATAGAAGCAGTTGTGATGGTTAATTTCATGTGTCAACTTCTCTAGGTTATGGTGTCCAGTTGTTTGGTCAAGCAAGCACTGGCTTGATTGTTACTCTAAAGATATTTTGTGTATTTAAATCATTAGTCAGTTGATTGCATTTATGGCTGATTACATTTACAATCCACAAAGGAGATTGCCTTCAGCAATGAGAGGAATCTCCTCATCCAATCAATCGGAGACCTTAAAGGGAGAACTGAGAATTTCAGCAGCCAGAAAGAAGAATTTCTATCTCTACTTTAGCCAGCCAGCTTCCCCTGGGGAATTCAACATCACCAGCAAGTTCCCATCTTGTGGCTTGCCCTACAGAATTCAGACTTGCCAATCCCCACAGGCATGTGAGCCAAATCCTATAATAAATCTCTAAATATTTACATATATCCTGTTGGTTCTGTTTCTCTGGAGACCCTGACTAATACAGCAGTATGCATAGTGGATAAATGGACACACTTTGGAATCAAACACTCTAGGTTTCAATCATTTCCACCACTTGCCAGTAGTATCATTTTAAACTGGTTGTTTAACCCTCCTAAGCCTTAATTTTGCGCATCTGTAAAATGGAAGTACTAATGGCACCTTCCTCATAAGACTGCAAGCATTAAATGAAACAATGCATGCAAAGCTCTCAACAAGTGGCAGTAACTGTTTCTGGAGACCTTGATTTTGATTTTGTTTATTATTTATAAACTGCCTTTCTCCCAAAAAAAGATTCAATGTGTAAGACTCAAGAATAAAATTACCTCAAACAGCTCCAAAGTTTGGCATAATCTGGAAAAATGCAAAGGTAAAAATCATGAAAACAGATACCAGTTTTCTTCCTCCTTTTTAGTAGGATCAGCTTGATCAAAGGAACAGGGTTCTAGTCCAGTCTGACTTTTACTACCTGTGTGAGCTTCAATGTCACTTAATCTTTTTCAACTATACTTTCTTTATCTATAAAAAAGGGAGGTAATTGTATCTCCCAGTGCTGGTTGTAAATATTAAATGTATGGTAAGGCTTTACATAAATGTATGGTAATGTTACAATTATTAATGTCACCAAAATATACATCTTACTTTAAAAGTCTCCTTAAAATTCATCGTATTCATAAAATTCTCTCTAACCAGCCCTATCACTTGATTTGCTCCAACATAATTGCTAGAGTAATTTACCCAAAATCTGTACATAGAATCAAAGAACTCAGAGCTGGAGAAGATACAAGTCTGGCCCCTGCCTCCACACCAGGTTCTGGGTGCACTTTGCTAACTGACCCTTAAACAACTCCACGTCCTCTTTGGAGTTCAAAGTTTGGGGGTGAAACCACTGCCCCTTCTCAAAAGTAAACACAAATGGAGACCCGAGGTGGTGTCCTGTGCTAACATGAGACATGCTGAGCTTGAATCTCATCAGGGCAGTGTTTTTCCAACATAATAAATTGCTCTTTGTTCAATTCAGAAACTGAATTCACTTTATTTTCCAAATTCAGCCCTGCCAGGTTTCCTTGATTTAATTGTATCTTTTTTGTCTGCTGACAATGGAAAGCTAGAAGAAAACATTCTAGCTTTCCTTCATGCTAAGGAAATGAAATATTACCAAGAAAAACAGACATTCTCACACTATATGAGGTGGGGTTTTTTTCACATTCATTTTTTATAAAAAAATAAAAATTATAAAAGGTCTCTATCCTTTCAAACAACAGGATTATTGCAGTTTTTATCAGGTCACCGTTACACGGCCCAAAAGATAATGTTGGAAAGAAGTTAACTAGTTCATAAGGGTATGGGCAATGTTATTTTTAAAAGGAAATGATTCTTCACACATAGAAAGAATAATAAATAAGAGCAAAGTGAGATTTGAGGCAATTAATTAAATAATTCAAAGTATATGGTTAACTAAATCATCTGTGTAGTCCAGGTAAAAAAAGCAATTAAGGGAAACACAAATTAACCAATGACTTTAATTCTTCACTTTATATAGCTGTGATTGTCCTTCCTTTAATGCCAGAGAAGAACTCTGTGAGTCCTGGTTGACTGGTACAGAGGCCTTATAATAGAAGAACAAAGATTTGCCGCAGGATAGGGTCAGGTTCTCATCCCAGCTCTGCCACCTTCTCACTATTTGCCTGTGGACAAATTTGGTTTTCGTGTATTAAAGAATATATATTGTTGAGAGCCTTCTACATGCCAGGCACAGTTCTAAGCAAGGAAGGTACAGCAAGGAATATGACAGACAAAACTGTTACAATCAAAAGGCACTTTAATTCTAGAGTGGGGAGAAAAGTAGGCGAATAGATAGATGCATAGATAAATGGATGATGGATGGATGGATACCCAGAAAGTATTTCAGATTGTGATAAGTGCTATAAAAGGAATAAATAGGATAATACAATAAAGATTAAAAGGGTCATTTGGATTGTGTGATTAGGAAAGGCCTCTCTTAGAAAGCAAAATGTGAGCTAATCCCTGCAGGATGATAATGAGCCAACAGTGTGAAGTGCTGGGTGTGCAGCAATCCAAGCAGAGAGGACAGCAAGAGCAAAAGCTGCTTCTTGAGGCAGGAAAGGGTTTGTGCCTCTTGAAAGCACAAGAAACATCCCTGTAAGGCTGGCATATATTTAGCCATGGGGACAGTGGGGTAAGTCAAAGTTGGAGAGGTAAGCAAGAACCAGGAGATTTCTATTCTAACAGCAGCAGAAACTACTACTGAAGGGTGTTAAATAAGGGAGGAACATGAATCATTTTTTTTGTTGTGTTTTTTTTTTTTTATTTAAAAAAAAAAGAGCTGTCTGGCTGCTTAATGAAAATAGATGGTAGCAATGCAAAAGAAGAAATAGGGAGGCTATTAAATAACACCTGGCATGAGATCACGGGTGGGCTTGAAGCAGGATGGAGGCAGTGGAGATAAGAGATAAGTAGACAGATTGGAGATGCATTCTGGAGATAAGATGACTGGAACTTGTTGATGAATTAATTGCATGTGGGTGAGAAGGGAAAGAGAAGGATCAATGATGCCTCTTAGATTTTTTACTTAAGCAACTGGATAGATGGTGTTACCACTTATTGGGAGTAAAAGCTGGGAGAGTCACAGTCCAAATGAAGAGTTCTACTTTGGACATGTCAAGTTTGAGATGCTTTTTAGACAAAGAAGTGGAAATGCCAAGCAGGTATTTGAATATGTAAGTCTGAAGCTTAGAGGAAGAGAAGCATCCATGTTTGGTGGCATAAAGCCATGGAACCAGATGAGATCATCTAGGGATAGAGGCTAGAGAGAGCCAAGAACTGCACCCCAGGATGCTACAATATTTAGAGGTCAGGAGGAGAGACTAAGAAAGAGTTACTTGCCTTATTATAAAATGCAAGATTATCATTTGGAAAGATCAAATAAGATTATATGTTTTGCTACTAGCCTGTTAAAGCCACTCAACAAAAGTTGTTCTCTACTTCCATTTTTCCTAACCCTCCCCTCCTTTACCCACTCCCATACCCAAATATAATTTATCTCTGGTTCTAAAAAAGAAAACTGAGTCACAAAATACCCTAAAGAATAAAAAATTAATGCTTCTTTTAGGCCCCAACTGAACGTAAAAGGAGAGCAGAGACCATACACTAACAAATCTTTATATATCCCAACTAGTAAACGTAAATGGTAGGTCCTCTCTATCCTTCTGAAGAATTCCAGTTCATTCAAATTGTTCTAGAATTCACATCACTAAATAAACAAAAACTATATCCAAACTTGTCTTCGTTGATTTTAAAATGGAAATTTTTGCATCCTGCTTTTACCTGTTCACTTGGGACACTCTAACTCCAGCTTACACTTAAATGACAAGCTGTTGTGATTGTTATCGTACTTGCAGAAAGTCCGTGAAAAAAAATAATGGCCCACAATTAATTTAGACTGTGTGTATCAGGATTATGTTCAGAAACCCCTAAAACAACTGGCTTAAATGAGATAGGATTTCTTTCTCTTCCTCAAAAGATAGAAGATGGGCAATCGTGGGCTATTGTGGAGGCTGCAGGGTGTCATCAGGGATCCAGGCTCCCAACTTTCTGCTCCACCATCCTAGAGTACGGCTTCTATTCTCAGTGTCACCATGGGCTCCAGAATGGCTTCCTGAGTTGCAGGAAGGAGGAATGGCTGAGCCTTCCTAAAACACCTGCAAAACTCTTTCACTATTTGGTCAGCAAGATGAAAGAGTGACTAGGAAATATAGTCCTCTTTTCTTGGCCTCAATTTGCCCAGCTAAAACTCAGGATTCTGATAAGTATGAAGAGGAAAGTGGATGTTGGGATAGGCAACTAATAGTCTCTTTCCCAGTGTGTATGCAAGACCAATATCAACCAATGTTTCCTATGAAAAAAGCCATTTAAGAATCTCACTCGATTATAATTGGTCCAAAAACAAAAAAGAGCTATCCCTGACAGAGGGTACCAGACTTCTTTCTGTCATCCATCCTGGGAATTGATCAAGTTTTATCCCACCAAATTTCAATAAATTTAACAAGATTTACGTGAGGTGCTTCAGGGAATCCAAAAATTTTCAATTCCTTATATCTTTTATACTTTATTAGAAAAAGAAAAATAAGGATGGAAACCCTAACTCTAGTAAGTTAAATTTGGGAGTTCAGCAGATAGAGATTCAATTTGGTGGAAGGGGTTGATTGTTGTAAAGGAAAATGCATCTGAGGTGAGCCTAGATGAATAGGCAGGAAAAGGACATTCCACATGGGGAGAATTACTTCAACAAAGAAGTCAGGAAAGTGCAAGAGGGATTAAGGGACAAGGGAGACTAATTTGAATATAATAACATTTAGGAAGGAAATGGTAATGTGTTTAATGATAATGAGCCTTGGTGCACAAGGTAACTTAGTTTCCCTTGCCTATAACATAATGATCTTTCTTACTTTCTCATGAGCTAGGAAAGTAGGTTTGGAAATACAAGGTGGCTAATAGAATGATTTAGTCCGGATAAAAGAGAGTGAGTCTTTTGTCCTTTTTGGCTTCCAGTGGCTCAGTCTGGCCATGCCACCCGACCCCTGTCCTGGGAGTGAGCCCATCCAGAACCCTCTGTGCCCGTGGATATGATGAAATACCGAAGCTGCACTGGGGTATTACCTTTCTCGGAAAAACGTGGCACACAGTCTGGCACATAGTCAACTCTGAAAAAATATTGTGGGTGAGGAGTGGTACTGTAAGAGTTAGGGCGCGTAGAGAGGGCCCAATACTATTACAATATCACCCTAAGGTGTTAGGAAATGAGGAATGGCTTTCAAAACAGAAGGGCAACAAAATCAGAACTATTATTTGTAAAATAACTCCAATATCGATTGGAAAAGGAAAATGTTTGAAAGATGGTTTTGAAGGCTTTTTCAATCACCAGGGGCTGCTTGACCAAAACAGAAACTACAGCAGCACTGAAGGAGAGTGGCAATAGGGCATGCCATGATCACATTGCATTGTTGCTTTCTCATTAGCAACGACTGTGGTTGGTGGCACAATTGTTTACAACCCTCTACTTTTCCCCTGCGTTATCATTAGTGTTACTTTAGAATAATGAAGCCTGTTCTATCCATTAACTCCACTAACATTTGATCTCCCCAAGGATTGAGGTTAAAAATTAATTACTCTTCCAACATATTGATTACATGACTATAAATATAAAAAACAGAACTACAGAGCAACTACAGGGACCCTTTGTTTAAACAGCACGTTTGCTCTTTAAAGGAGGTAATTAATGTTGAAGTAACTGGAGGAACATTTTAGAAAAACAACCCTAGAGTGCCATCTAGTGTTGGCAACATATTTAAATGCAATGTATCAAAGAAAGGTGTGGTTTCATATACTATGCGAATTCATCCCTTTAAAAGTTGTCAGTGTCTGAAGGGTAAAAACCAAAGGTCTTAAACTGCCTATATCTTGTGCCATCCAGATATAGATCTGAAATTTAAACAAAGTATTCACTTTCATACAGCAGTGGGAGGAAGGCTTCAATTCAACACCAGGTAGTGATGAGTTAACAGAATTGGAGGACATTGTTTTCTGCTTTGTATCCTCTTGCAACTCCTTCTTTTTAACATTCTAGGAAAAGATCAACCCTAAGGTAGAGCTAGCTTGTATCCCTCTCTTTTTACATCTTTTACCAGGTAGTTTCAGACTATTTCACCTAATTAAAAGTAAAGTCATGTATTTCATGAATTAAAGGATAGATAGCATGGAAGAGGTTAGGAACCGGTGTTAAAATCTCCTGCCGTAGAAATTCATTGTTCCTGGGGTGGCTCATATATCAGAGCAGTGCCTTCTGCAGACATTAAAATTCACTTTGTTTCATGTCCCTAATACTGCCCAGCACTTGGGAAGCACGAATCTGACATTATATTAGGCAATTCACGCTGACCTAGTAACTCAAAGCAATCATCACCGGTAACTTAAAGTGACTACACTCCAAAAGAAATAGAGTCTAAGGTCACAGTTGTAAATCTTGCCGCAGGAAGGCCAAAGATTATAATCTTTATGCCAAGTGCTGCAGATTCCTTTCTGCTGAGGAGAGTCATATTTCAAAGCCTTTACTAATCTGAAACCTATAGGCGGTTGTGACAATAGCAGATAAGGTTTAAATGGCATCAAACACACGTTTTAAAGTAGACAGGTACATGGGTGAAAAAAGGCAATTACATTTATTATCTGAAACTGAGATTTTGTATTTTTCTCTTCACACTATACTGAAATTCAAGTATCAATTTTTTATGAATTAGAGCTAATATATTTAAATTAAATCATAGTTAATTAAGGAGATGTGTGATCCTGTAACAGTGGTCCAGACAAAGAAACTTGCAAGCACATTTTAAGTTCTCTAAAATGATGTGTAAAATCTGTACTAGTGAGACCAAAGTAAGAGATGTGATTCCTAAATAGGGCAGACAGTTTCACTGTTAGGTGCCTCAAGCCATCTTATCCATGTTTCCTCAAATCGAGAAGCTTCAGGAGAGTGAACGTGCAAATTGGCTGCTACTAACAATATAATTAATTTTTCTTATTAGATTTTTAATTGTATAACTAATGTATGTGTCCACATATAAAATAATTTCAAGATGTAATTTTTAGAAAGCTAGCATTCTTTCAGAATTCTTGCAATCCCCTCCAGTACCACCTCTATTCCAATAGATCTCCTAATTCCATATTTACATGGCTCTCGTAGAAAGATGTACATAAATGTTGTCTTTAGTTGTAAATTAAAAGAGGATCATCGTATAAATATAATCTGCAATGGGAATTTTTTTTCACTTAGTAATATATCACAATGTTCCTCCGGTTTCTAACTCAGTGTTTTTCATCACTACCTAATATTCTGTAGAACGGTTGTTTCAAGATTTATTTAATCATTCTCTTATTCTTGAGCCTTCAAGGTTGTTTGCAGTTTTGTTTTGTTTTGTCTACTATTACAGACAATGCTGCAATAAACAGCTTTTACATATCATCTTATAAACTGGTGTTTTTATTCTTTAGGATAGAGTCACAAAAGTGGGACTAGTAAAGCAAACATGGTATGTATCTTACTAGATATAGACTAATTATTTTTCCCAAACAGTGCTCCTGTCCATACTACCAACAACAATATATGAGAGTGCCTACTTCTCTATTCCACACATTTTTTACCAGCCTGGGATGCTATCAAAATTTTCAATTTTTGACAATTTAATAATTAAAAACTAGTTTCTCACTGCTGTTATAATTTTCCTTTTCTTGATTACCAGTGAAGTTGACTATCTTATCATGTGTGTGTTAGCCATTGGCATGCTTCTTTAATTGCCTTTTCATAGCCTTTGCCTATCATGCCTGTTCCCCAAGTTTCTCTTGGGTTGTTTTTCTTTTTCTTAGCAATTTGTAAAACCTTCTTGTATAATAGGGATATGAACCCTTTATCTGTATTACAAATGATTTTTCCCACCTATCATTTGCCATACAAAATTTTTAAATTGTTATGCAGTCCAATACGTTCCTCTTCTCTGGCTTTATAGGTTCTTGTCTCCCCACTCTTAGAGAACCTTAAAGAGTCACCCTCACTCCAACAATATAAAACAACAATTTTAAATATATAACCTAATGATGGTAGGTCCTTAACTCCAAGGATCTATAAAGGAGAGATCTCAAATAAATCCCCACAGACCCCTGGCAGGTCCTGGAAAGTGAGTAAAACCCAGCCAATAATAAAAATAGGATTTGATGGGGCCTGTGATAAAATGGTGAGTTCATTCCCCAGCTAAAAGAGGGTGACAGTACTAAATTCCAGCCAAGGTTTCCTTCTGGTAATGCAAACCCGGTGTGCTGCCAGATTTTCTTCTTCCTCTTCTCCTTCTTCTCCTGCTTCTGTCAAAAAAAAAAAAAATTTACAACTAGATTTTTATACAAAATCTCCGAACTTTATATTTGTTAACCCATTTTATTTAACAAATTGCTCAGGGACATATAAAGCTTAGTCCCTTCACTGTACTTTCACTACAAGGGAGCAAAAGCCTCCAGGATTTAGTGAACATTCACTGTGTATCAGGTACTGAGCTTCATATATCATATATCACTTTAATTATTTTTATTTAATCATAAAAATATCTTGCCACATAGGTATTAGTATGCTCATTTTACATTTTTCATAAAACTGAAACTAAGGATGGATAAAAATTCACCCATGTTAATTAGCCAGTAACAGTCAAGATTTGAACTTGGTTATTCTGGCAAAGAGTAGCCTTTCAATATTATCATGCTACCAAAATGACCTATGATACAACTCTCATCAAATCCCAAAGTGGAAGACAATCTTTATTTTCCCATTTTTCAGAAAGTGAACCAGAAAGATCTTAGAAGACATTTCCAGAATTGTTTGAAATATAGAGCAGCTGCCAACTAAATCAGATTTACCCACTTGTCGAAGATAAAGATTGCTACTCTATGCAATTTTAAACTCAGAATAAAAATTGTCATGTGACATCTGGAAAGACTGTCCTTATGTGTAGGAATATGGCAATAGCATCCTTTTCTCTAGTATTTCCCCTCATTCCTTGATTGTTTGGGCTATCTGGATAAAGAAGTGACTATGGCTGAAAACTGAAAACTAGTGTCGATCCTATGACCTGCCCTTGTTACTGAGGCTCTGCCCCTTGACTTCATGATCCCCTGGGAGAACAATAAAAGAAAATATTGCCCATTTATGCCATAAAAATTGCAAACAAGCAAATTAGAATAGAGTAGTGATCAAAGAAGCTCCTTTCAGAAAAGAATCTCACTTCTCTTCTGAGAAACTGAAAAACATTGATGAGGATTAGGTTTGGGGCCAAATATGGGTATTTGAAGAAAGAGATATCTGATCATTTGGGTCTTTTGTTTAAATGAAGTAGCCTATTCATAAGGACTGAAAATACTGATCAATTATATATGAGTATGCCTGGGGCGGTAGGAGCCATAATATCTAAGTTCCTCAGCTGTAAGGAGAGTGGCTTCTGTTCTTGGTATCACTCACGTTGTTTTATGTATATATACTTATAATTATCCAGGTTGGAACAACACATTTGGGCATAAATCTAAAGAGAAAGAAAAAGTAATAAATAATTGATGCAGCCTCTAACATGTTAAATATCAGAACTAAAAGAAAAGACTTATTCTATGACACAAAATGAGTCAGGGCATATATCATTATAACAAAAAGACTTGGCCACATTTGCTCAAGTTCTGAAATTCAGAAGACCAGCAGAGTTGGAGCCAGAAGACCTAGATCCAAGACCTAACTGGGTCATTTATTAATAGCCAGCATTTATGCTGAGAACTTACTATGTGCCAAACATATAACACATCATAAAAACCTGATAAGGTACATACTATTATAACCCCTATGTTACAAATGAGGAAACTGAGGTACAGTTATAGAACTTGCTGAAGACTAGACAGTTAGAAAAATAAATAAAAAAACAGAGTACCATTTGGGATATGTTAATTTTGAAATGCCTGTAAGATATTCAGATTTCAAGCTGTATTTACAAGCCCAGAGCCCAAAGGAAAGTTCTGGATTCAAGAGAAAAATTGAGGTCTTACCAACATACAGAAAATACTTAAAGCCATGGGAATCCATGTTAAATTATTGGTTCTTGCTGTTCTCTTGGGTATTGACATTTTAATTAATAACAAAAGTCTGAAAAACTTTCAAGAATGGAATTTAAAAAAAATAAATCCCTATTAGTGAAGTTTCAGGAACACTATAAGTTGCAAGAAAAATATTTCTGGCCAGAAATTGAGAGGGAATTCTTAGGCCCCTGTGAATCATGCAGTTGGGGTGAATTGCTACTCTGATGGGGACATGGCATATTGGAATGAAGGTAGGACTTGGACAAAGACAGACCTGGGCTTAAATTCCAACTCTGCCATTGCTAGTTATGAGGCCTTGGGATCATTTCTTATCCTTATGATCCTCTGTTTAATTGTCTCTACAATGGGAATAAAATTACCCACCTTGAGAGTTGTGAGAATTGTAAATAATATGTGCAAAAATGCCTAGAACAGTGTAATGCTCAATAAATAGCAGAAAAATAATTTCTTCTGATGGACCCTTCTCTTCATCAAACAACCATCCTCTGCTATCTCCAATAAAAAAGAAGAAAAAGAAGCTCCTTGATGCCAAGCTACAGCTCCATTTCTTTTCATCATGGCAGAGAAAAATGTCTTAAAAGACACAACATCTACTCCTCAGTTTCTCCTCAATTCACTCTAATCAGATTTCCCATCTATATTAGTCAGGGTTCTCTAGGGAAACAGAATCAACAGGAGATATCTGTAAATAGTATGAGATTTTATGAGTCTCTCATGTAACCATGGGGGTGCACAACTCCAGGTTCCGCTGGCAGGCTGCAAACCAGGGGCTCCGATGAAAGTCCAGTGAAGGTCCTTGATGAGTTTCTGGGAGATGTTGGCTGTCCAAAGACAAGTTGGGAAATTCTCTCTGAATGCTGAAATCACTTCCCCCTTCTAAGTCATTCAACTGACTGGATAAAGTGTCATTCATTGCTTACGGCAATCTCCCTGGTTGATGCAGATGTAATCAGCCTTCTGTGCATTAAACTTACCAATGACTAAAGCCCATAATGTCCTTGTATTACAATTAGCTCAGTGCTTGCTTGACCAAACAACTGGACACAATTACCTAGCAGAGTTGACACATTAGCCTAACCATCACACCATCCCTGCATTCCACTGGATCTCTTCTTGTCAAATTCATCAGTGATGTTTACTCTGTCCTTAGTTTTGCGCCATTGCTCAGTCTCTCTCTCTCTCTCTCTCTCTCTCTCTCTCTCTCTCTCTCTCTCTCTCTCTCTCTCTCTCTCTCTCTCTCTCTCTCTCTCTCTCTCTCTCTCTCTCTCCTTGATTAGTTTTCTTCTCTTAGCTTTAATGACATCATACAGTCTTGGTTTTCTGCTTTTTTCATAGGAAGCTCCTTCTCAGCACTCCTTTGAAGGATGCTTTTCCCCAGCACAAACTCTGAATGTTGGAGTATCTCAGGCTCAGTCCTGGAGCCCCTTCTCTTTTCTATCCTTGCTCCCTCCATGGGAATATTATCCAGTCTTCTAGTTTTAAATGACAGCTATAAACTTCCAAATTTACACCTTCCCCTAAACTCCAAATTCATACATTCAACTGCATACTTGACAGCTTCATGTGATGAGCAACTCAAATTTAATAGATAAAAATGGAACTATTGACACACCCACCCTCCCACCTCCCCACTCCTCAAGTCTTCCCTCGTCTTTGTAAATGGTGCTACTATCCATCCAGTGGCTCAGAACAAAAGCATTAATAGCTCTCTCTTTTTTTCATTTCCATGCATGCTGCCCAAATTCTTCCCATCAGCATATACTGTTAACTCTATTTCTAAAAGATATTCACAATGTGTTTCATCTCTGCTGCCAAACCCCAAGACCAGGCCACCATCATTTCTCACATGGCATACTGCCTAACTGGTCTCCAAGCTTCCTCTATAATCCATTCTTCCATTGCAGCCAGTGTGAACTTTGGAAAACATTAATCAGATCATGTACTTTCATGCCTAAATTCTTTCAATGGTTTCCCATTGCACTTAGAATGAAATCCAAGTTATCATGCTTCATTAAGGCTTACATGGAGTTCTTAGCCTCAACGTCCTTTCCAGACCATTTCATTCCACTCCTCCTGCTTGCACACTATCATCCTACCTCACCAGGCTTCCTTCTTTCCTCTATGCCTGTTTCTTCTTCAGGGTCTTGCACTAGCTGTTTCCTCAGCCTGGAACCCTCTGCCCAAGATCTTCTCATGGCTAGCCCCTTCTCATCATTCTCAGATTAGACCACCCAATCTAAAGTAGCAGCCACATCCTTACTCATGCTCAACCACATCAACTGGCTCTATTTTCTTTGAATCCTTTATAATTATCTGGAATTACCTTGTTTATTTATTTGCTTTCTTCTGTATTACCTGTCTCCCCTTCACTAGAATATAGGCTCCAGGAGAACAGGGACTGAGTTCTCTTATTCTCTCTATATCCTTAGCACCTAGACCATGCCCAACATACATGAGACATTAAAAAATATTTGTTGAATGAGTGAATGAATGAACAGCAGCTGTTACTGCTCTGCCTGTGTGCAAACCTGAGAGACAGGTGCTAAGGAATACCACCCTCTACTTGGTTCACTTTTTGCTATTTGGCCGGTTCCTTCTGCTTTATCCAAATGCCTTAGACTCTCTTATTCTCTCCTCTACACCCACACTTTAAGTGTCAGTGTTTCCCAAGGCTCAACCAGTTATTAAACTCTCTCTCTGAAACATCTCTAATTTCTATCTTGTCCTCTCCTCCCCATTGCTTTTGCCTTTCTTTATGTCTTCACCATCTTTTTACCTTAACTTCTTAGTCTCCTAATTGGACTCCCTCCCTCTAGTCTCACCATCCTTAAATCCAATCTCCAATTTTGTTAATGCTCAAATTTTCATTTAACAATCTTCAAAGTTTCCCCATTTTCTACAGACTCCTGGGCAGGATGGTAATAGGGCCCTGCGATTGGTTCCCTGCCTTCTGTTAAACAGTTCAGAGCCTCACCCTATACCCCTATGCTCCAGCCATTGCAAAATGACTTTCAAACTTCCAACTGTATCCCCTTCTTTACTCTCGCACATACTGTTCCTTCTGCTGGAAATGCCCTTCCATCAGCTTCTCTTTGTTTGCATGTTAAGTCCTTTTCCTTTGAGACTCAACTCAAGGATCTCCTTTTCTGTAAAATCTTCTCCAATCCACACAATCTAAGTTGGTCCTCTTCTTTCTTTGCTGCCACTTTAACTAATGCATATTTTGTTATCATACTTTTCAAGTTGTATCACAATTATTTATTAGCTTGATACCATATTATGAGTTCCTTGATGGCAGGGACTATGTTTTATCTTCACAATTCCATCACTCAGCCTGAAATATAATAATATGTCAATAATGAACATTCACTGATAGAGAAAAATACACACAAAAGGCAAGTACATTCATCCACTCAATAAACAGTACATTACAAATAATAACATAAGGTGTGTTTCAAATAATCAATGAAAAAGTATCAATGAAAGATCAAAATCATATGCTATCACACTTCAGCATCTGCCAAAAAAGAATGCTGAAAGAACATAAATTATATATTCTAGGAATACATAATTTAAGTTAGAGCTCAAAGATTTTGAAAGCACTCAATTTTAAGAATCACTGTTACCACCTGCCTCTCCATTCCATTTGCCACTTTTAAAATGGCCAGTTAACAGAATCCTTAATTTTGTATGCATCTAATAACTGTTTTGACTTAAAAAGAATGCAAACAAACCAAAAAAGTAGCCAGCAGTATGCTGATTATGAGAGCTCAGGGTTATACTGGAATTCCAGAACCAAATGCATAAATCAGTTATTTTAATAGTCCTTAGAAACAGAGCAACTGTGTAGATGCCAAAATGAAGAGAGATGCTTGATGTTCTCTTGGTGGCGCCTGAAAATAAAGTGAACACTAATAAATGCTCAGAACTGTTGCACAACAGTGTTAACTGAAAAGTGCACTGCAAATATAGCATCTCTTTTATTTTTTTTTTTACTTTTAGTTCCAAAAAATATCTGAAAAACTAAAGTTGGACGTACATCTGAACTGAACAAAAGGCCTCTCCTCCCAAAGAAAACAAAAATAAAGACAAAACAAAACTATCTTCCTCACCTCTTATTGGTTTTCCTACCATTAGAGTTAGCATATTATCATTATAAAATCCTAGTTAAAATGCACCTAGGCAGATTTCTCGTATTCAGAAACTAATTCTCATTACTCCTTTGGCTGTGTTATTTTGTTAGATCAACCCAGATTCAAAATGATTATTTTTCACTTTAATAAGATATAATTTTCAGAGAGAGCCCTGTACTCAAGAGGGAACCAGAAGAAGAAACAGGTGGTTAGAGATAGAGTCTGCCTGAAAGGGAAGCATAAACACAGGAGTCTGCTTTTGACTAAAGCAGGCCTTGATTTTTACATAAAAATGTGGTGATCAAAAATTGTATATGAAGAAACCAGACTCATCCTTTCTTAAAGGAAAAGGAGGATACTTGATTAGAATTAGGATTCAAACTCAAGGATGTCTAGGACTCAAGATGATTCTCAGACCCTCAAAGAAAAGCAGTCTTTGTATTATGCTTACCTTCCAGTGACAAAGTATTGAAGATTAAAAGCAATATATAGGGAAACGGGTGTGGCTCAGTGGATAGAGCTCCCGTTTACCATGCGGGAGGCCCCAGGTTCACCTCCCGGGGTCTCCTTGTGAGAGCAGGCCGGCCCGCGCGGCACGGTGGGCTGATGCAGCAGGACCTCACAGCAAGGGGGAGATAAGCAGACACGGAAGAAACACACAGCGAATGGACACAGTAAAACACAAGCAGCAAGGGGGGGATAAATAAATAAATAAATCTTTTAAAAAAAAGCAATATATAGGGTTCCTAACTTGAGGTGGGCTTAATTTCTGGACTAGTGGAGGCAGAGACCTGGCTTTTACAAAGTCCCACTGACAAATATTTCTATGTAATCCCAAAGTCCACCAAGTGTATGTTTAAAATTATTTTTCATCATGATACCTTTAGTTCATGCAAAATCTTAAGAAGGAGCCTAATATATAAAGCAGAACTGTTCTGGATGAAAATAGAAGCACAAGTCAGGCACTCTTCCCATTCTGCTCCTCTCTCCCCCACCCTTCTACTCCCATTGCAGCCAACCCTGCTGAGAGATCCACAGAACAGTGAGTGCTCAATGGAATACAGCTTGATGCTCATTGCCCCAGTCTCTACCAGTTGGTGGGACCTCGGTAAGGTCCTCTGATGGTTGTGCTTATTGAACCAATAGCTTCCACCTGCCTAGTAGCAGAACCTCAGCCTTTCCTGTTTGTGTGTCTATCTCCCTGGGAATCCCCAAGGCTGGGGAAGTGGACACTTGCCTGAGAGTCCCTGGTGCTTCTGCTCAGGCTGGCCTTCTCTTCTGTGGACCACGTTGATGCCACTCACATAGATGACCATGCTGCCAGTGCTCCTCTCAGGCCTGTGTCCACACTGCTGAGAGCACATCTAGACCAGGGGTTCTTAACATTTTTTGTTCTTTGGACCCCTTTGCCAGTCAGGTGAAAACCACAGACCCCTTACTAAGTCCACACTATACTGTGTATTATTTAATAAATATCACACCCGCACCAAAACATTCCCACAAAAATGATGAGTTTTTTTATTTCAATTCAAGCTCACAGACCCCTTGTAAAGAACCCCTGATCTAGACCAACCATCTCTCATCTGTCTGCAACTTGCTCACCCTCCCACCTTTCCACAAGGTCACTAGTATAGTCCAGTAATTGCCTTTATCTCACCTTCCAGCACCTCTGAGAGTGTGTGCTTTCTCCTCTGACAAGCCTGTACCTGACTCTGCATCTCTGGTACTCGGCTCTCTAACTGGAAGGGAAATACCTTCCCTATTTCCTGGTAAGCTCTTGTAGAGAAGTTCCTACAGTGAAGTTTCCTGGACCCTAAAGATATAATTATGTCCTATATAGCAGCCTGGTGGAATTGACACTGGCTCAGGGTAGGTTCATGTACAGCAACCACACATTGTACATCTCCTTTCTAACTCAAATGTTGACCTTCTAACTTCTCCTTTCTAACAGACTTTGGCCTAAGTGTAGCCTATCATAACAGTCTCTCTACTTCCTTATAAGGATTTTTATTTCAGAGGTCCCATTGTCCTCCCTTTAATCTTACTTCCCTAAATACATCCTCCCATGAATACAACAAACATTTCTCTATATGACTGAATACCAAATATAGCCAGGGACCAATTTCCACTGGTACTCCTGGTGCCCAGGCAAATTAACAAAGAGAATTGAAATTTGGTTTAAGTGTCTCTGAACATTTCTTCCATCATCATCATTATCATAATCATTTTCATCATTGTTAATACTTTTTGAGTGTCTTTTCTGGCAGAGGCACTTTACTATGTGCTTTACAGGTCTTTTCTTATTAACAGCCCTATAAGATAGGTACTTTATAATCCTAATTAACTTGTTTATGAGGAAAACTGAGGCACAAAAACCTTAAGTAACTTACCCACTGTCATGCAACTACTAAGTGATGGAGCTAGGATTTCATGACACATCTAAGGATGTTTTATCTGATTGAGGATGGAGGATTCCAGGTGGCCATTAGCTAACTTCACCTATATGCAGCTGGTGATTTGGGCTCAGTTAAGATGCCCTATTACAAAGAAAAGTTATATGTATAGAAAGAAAGGCTAAGTACTGTGATACCGGTTATAGGCTATATGAAGTTGACAAAATCCTGGTTAAGCAAGGAAATTGTGCTTATGCAGAAGTAAGCTGAGAGAAGAATCAAAAAGAGTGACCACAAGTGGTCCTCTGAAGACATACACCCCCTCCAACTGTCCTCCAGACAACTCCAAACAGTCCCTTAGTTTGTTCTTTGCCTAATTTGATGGCTTTTTCTTCTTTGCTTTTTATTTCTAATGAATTATTTAGATACTTTATCAAAAATGTCATGGGTGAACCATGACATGAGGAGAAAGGTGGGGGAAGTGTAAAAACAGAAATAATAAGTTGAAAAATGCAAAAATAAGTGCTAGAGAGAACTGAAGTGAGAGAAGAGGAGGTAAAAAGAAATCTTTCCTCTACCCTCACTTCAGGAAGTGAACAGTGACATGTAGAATCCAAAGAACCATTAAACCAATGATATTTTTCTTGGGAGCATGATGTAAGGCTACAGATTGTATTTACTGCCCTGCATCTTTTTTGGAAGAGGCAACCATCTGTTAATGTCTTGGTTGTTTTGTTATCAAGGACATAGATTCTTATGGTGATTTTTTGTAAAGCAGCCATTTAAAGTGTGCATGAATTGACCCTTCTTCAGGTCAACACTACTTTCCCTTCCATTCCAATAGAAATATAATTTACTGACATATGACTTCTTTTTCAAAATCATTTTATAAGATAATATTAAAAATAATACTTGCTACATAAAGTCAAAAGGGACGGAATGAAATATCTCTTTGCAACCCATACTAAAATTGCATTTCAGATGCAATTTCTTGGTTTTTTTTGTTTGTCCTTCCTTCTTTTCTTCCTTTCTCTCTAAATAATTTATTTATACAATGAATTCAAACTATCACAAGATTGAAAAGCTCTTGAGATCATCCCCACCCAAAGCTGGCTTGATGCAATCTTGGCAAGTGAGAACTTTGACTTTGACCCATCTCTCAACATCACCTTTACCTGGTCTGTCTTTTGATGAACTTCTCCCTCAATTTCTTTGTATGTGTATATGTTTGCATAATTAAGATCATATACAATTTTACATCTTGCATTTTTCATTTTAATACTGTATCCTGAGCATTTTTTCCATGAAGCTATTTGTATTTTTTAAGTGGACCCTGGTAGATGTATTGCCTAAACATTTAAAAAATGGTGAGGATTTCCACACCAGAGCAGGGTGGTCAGGGAGATTTTTTTGGTGACTGAAATCTTCTGGCACCCCTCAAATGATGCCGTGAAGCATTGTCCCACTCTACCTCCCCTCCTGGCCCCGATTTGATCTGTCCCTTCTACTTCAGGCAGGACTATGTTAAATTCATAGTATATGACTGGCAAGAAGGGAGCCTATCATCCATATGTTCAACCATGATAACAATAGCTTTTCTATATTGTGTTGTTACCTATTCAAAACTTGCAGAGTATAAGAAAATAATGCATATTAATCATGACTGATATATATTGAGTACTTACTAAGGATCATGAACATGCCAAGCACCTGATTGTAATTTCAAGTAATCTTCTCAAGAACCTTGTTAAATAGGGACTGTTAGGTTTAACTAAAGGAAATTGATGATACTTGATTTTTTATGACCTATAAAAATGGAAATTTCATATTCCAGTCTAATATTCTTACCTCATTTCATAGAGGAGTAAACTGAGGCTTATGAATATTGAGGATTTTGCCCAAAATAAGTGATAGAGCCAAATATCTGAATCCAAGCAGTGCAATTTCAAAGCCTACACTCTCAGCAGTCTTTGAATGAAATTGTTTATAATGGAATGTATTCAGATACCATACACATTTTTAAACAGGCAGAAAATCTCAGAAAAGTGTTACATGTTCTTTCTATTCTTCATTAAGGACAGTTTCTCTTCTTTTAGAAGTAATGATGTTTTTCCTGTTGCTGCCAAATCCTTAATAGAAAGCCAAAAATTTCAGAGGACACATTACTGTAATGAAATTGTCCATTACTTCCCTTAAGGGTCTAGTCTCCTAATAATTAACCATTAATCACCCCTTTGGCCTTTATCACACCGGTTGTGAGGATTATCCTAGGACTCCAGCACTTTGGAAATTATTTGTTTCCTTAGAAGAGAAACTAAAGTTCAGAGAAGTTGGTAATTTTCTTGGTTTGAAGGGAGGGAGGGAGGGAGAGACAGAAAGAAAGAAAAGGAAGGAAGGAAGGAAGGAAGGAAGGAAGGAAGGAAGGAAGGAAGGGAGGGAGGGAGGGAGGGAGGGAGGGAAAGAAAAGAAAAGAAAAGAAAAGAAAGAAAGAAGAAAGAAAGGAAAGCTCTTATTTTTTAAGCACCTAAGATAGTATCTACTTTCATTTATAAGAGTTGATTATGAAAAGAAAACAGAGCCCCTGGTATGTGTCTAATTTGTTATTTCACAGCAGCCACCAGCTGTCAAGGGAAGCTGGGCCTGAGGACAGTAGTCTTAGAATTCACTGACTGACAAATTGGCTGAAAACCTCCATACAAATCGACCATATCTGATTTTAGTTGGTTTTTTTCAGCCATTTGTCACCAAAGGCAAAGGCAGAAGTGGGAGCAGGGGCAAGGATGAAGCAAAAGCAGAGTGGACTGATTTCCCTGAGGTAAAGCCACAACAGAGCTAAAACTTCAAAATATGCTCACTAGTGCAGTGAATTTGTTAATTGGCCAATTGATTAGTCAGCAAAATTATTAATTTTCAGAAAAATGGCTTTTTGTGAATTGGCCATTTGACAAAGTGCTTTCTGTGACTTGTCTCTAAGAAACTTGATATTTGGCAAATTGGCCAAATGACAGGCACCTTGGTGAACTACAACTAGGGTAGTCAGATGAGTGAGGGATTCCTGATCAACAGAAAGGTACACAGCCGGTGGGGTTAATGGAGGCCATGAGTAATATGTCTGTCTGATTTGAAAGAATGAGGGGGAAAAAAATCCTAACATTTCACAGAAGAGGGAGTATGAATATCCCATAAATTTATTAAAAGATGCTTGTCTTCATTAGTAACCAAGGAAATGCAAATTAAAACAATGAGACACCATGTCACCCCCACCATATTGGCAAAAATTTTTAAACTTGGATTACAACAAATGTTGCAAGAATGTGGAATGTGGAACAATGGGAATTCCCATACCTGCTGGTGGGAGTGTAAAATTTGTAAAACTACTTGGCATGGTTTGTGGCATTTTCTAGTAAGGTTTAGGATGTGCATGGTCTATGACCCAAGAAATCTATTCTCAAGTTCAAGAATATTCCTAGCAAACAAATAGAAACAATACAAATATCTATCAACAATAGAATGGATAAATGAATGTTGTTCACAATGGAATGCTATTTCACTAAATCAGTAAAGGGCGGGAGATGAACTCCAGCTATACCATTTCAAGTTTTGGATGAATCTCAAAGACATAATGTTAAAGGAAAGGATTGTGTACCAGAAGATTATATGTGGTATGGGGTTCCACTTGTTCAAAGTTCAAAAACAGGAAAAATATAATGTATAAGAATATATACATATGCAATAAAAATATAAAGAAAAACAAAACCATGATTAACACAAAATCCTGCATAGTAGTTACCTGGGTGAGTGCAGGGAAGGGCATGCAATGAAGAAAAGCATACAGTGGGCTTCTGAAATACTTGCAAAATATTCTATTTCTTTAGCTGGAAGGAGGACACGTGAATGTTTATTTTATTATTCTTTAAACCCCATAGGTGCTTTATACACCTGTCACAAGTTGGGATCCTTGGGAAGCAGCCTCTGAGGTGGAGATTTCAGGTAAGTGACTTATTAGGGAATGTTCTTGGAATCAATAACTGTGGAAGGGAATTGAAGGAAGCAGGATTGGATAGGAGAAGAGGTTGATCTGCATTGTGGTGTCAGCCAACCGCATAGGGAGTTTTGAAGCTGGAATGGCCCTTCAGAGTTGTTCTGATTTGGTGATGGGGATGGGTCTTTATATGCTGTATAACAAGGAATTAGGCCTCCAAAAAGATGCCTGGCTTTTGTCCCAGCTTCCGTGGGGTACCATCTACATCCTTGGAATTTCTTGTGATAGAAGTGCCTTTGTAATTCATGGTGGGCCCTCCTGACCACACCTAATAGTGTAAGCTAAGGAGATGACTCAGAGTGGGGCCAGCCACACCAGTAGTGTTGGGGGTAGGGGCCAAGCTAGAAAGGCCAACTATGTGATTAGCCACACCATAACAATTCTACCTTCAGGCATGTGGGCATTGATTCACTCAATCGAGCCAAGGTAATGAAACCCCAATAAAAACTGGTGAACTTCCCTAACTGGCCATACACATCCATGTGCCAGGAGGGTGATGCATTCTGACTCCACATGAAAAAGACATGGAAACTTTGCCTTTGAGACCCTCTCAGACCTCACCAAATGCATTTCTTCTTATTTGTATCCTTTTCACTACTATAAAACTAATCATAAGTATAACACTTTCCTCAGTTCTGTGAGTCATTCTAGTGAATTATCAAACCCAAGGAGGTGGTGAGGACCCCCAAATTTGTAACCATTTGGCCAGAAGTGTGAGTGGCCCAGGACTCCCTGAAGTGAGAGCAGTCTTGTAGAAGATGCTCTTAACCTGTGTATTTTAGTTGGTGTTGGAAGGTATTGCAAACCCCACATTGACCTGTCATTGGATGGAGGCCACCCTAGGGAAGGGACCTGACCTTGGGCAAAGCAGCTTTCTCCAGCTGAGGCCATCCACACAGAGGGCTGACAATGGAGGGCTTTTGGCTGGCTATGCTCCTAGAAGCTGGCCTCAAGTCCTTCATTCCTGAAGGGAATCTGAACAGCACACCATAGTGTCTACCACAACAGCATTTTACTTATGGTATTTTTCACAATAAAAATTTTTTCTAAGAAAAGACAGAAAAATCAAGCTGTAAAATGGAAATTGTTTAGAAATGGTACAGAATCTCATACAAGACAGGACAAAGTCAGGAACATAACTTGGTGGAGTGTCAATGAGGAAGAAAACTAAGCAGAGGTTTGGAAGTGTCTGTCCATGGAATAATAGATGGGTTTTCAGCTGGTGGAACTGAAACCAGTGAATCAGACTATTATGATTAACAGACATAATAGAGCCAGCTTTATGGAGTTAGACAACTGCCATCAAATTAATGTTGCAACCTGGGCCTCTGCTTTGCCTTCACCAACTGCAAGGCATGCGTGTGAGGATGGGGACTTTTACCTCAGTCCTGAGAGATTTTTGTTCCTTTCATTAATTATGGAAGGCAGTCCACTCGGGTGGTGAAAGATCCCTCAAGAATTGTAGTTTTGATATATGCTCAAATTATAATAGGAGTTCACTTTGTCTTCTCTCCTGCAGCCAACCATATTATAATAAAAGCAACTGTTTATTAATTCTTCACTATGGACCAGACACTGTTCTAAGTGCTTTCCATGTATTATCTCATTCACTCTCCACACACCTAAATGAGGTAGGTACTATAATTGTTTCCAATTTACGGATTAAAAAAAAAAAAAAAAAAAACTAAGGAAGAAGTGAATTAAATAACTTACTTAAATTGTCCAAGCTAGTAATAGGGTCAGCACTGAATCTAAGAAGCGTGGCCCCAGAGACTATTTTCTGTCCAAACACTCAACCGCCTCCCATAGATGAGGAAGGCATCAATCTTGACGGTGGCAGGAGCTCCCCTCTGAGCTCCCCAGACAAGTCAATATCACAGTTATCTCCCTATGAGCACAAAAATGGGGAGCAATTAGGGTCACAACCTGAAGCTCTTGTCTGAAGATGGGTTTTGAGAGAGTAAGATGAGCAGGATCACTAGACAAGGAAAGATGATAGAAACGCCTCAATTACTTGGAGAGGCAACAGAAGCTAAGTGAAAGCACAAGAAAAGATTTGCTCCCTAAAGGAGAAAATGTCAAAACTGAGAGGGAAACTTTTAAGGCTATTCTCATAGCACAGGGGAAAAGAACCAGACCCTGGAGGCAGTCTGCCTGGGTCTGGGGCCTGGCTCCACAACTGGGTAACTGGTGACCCTGGGCAAGTTACTGAAACTCTCTGTGCCTTGAGCATGGGTAAGATGGCAGCTGCCTCATGGCACAGTCTTGAAGGGGCAAAGCTGGCACGTGTCAGGGTTTTACAACAGGGCCTGACCCGTGTTATAAATATATATGTGCTTTTTTTTTGCCTTGACATTTTGTCCTTGACAATTCCATTCCGGCCTTTATTTTTATTCCAGGAAATCAGGGCATGGTTCTGGGATCAAAATCATTCATAGTTACAAAGTGAGTCACCTTTTTTTCTGGCAGGAAGGCAAGTATCTGAGCTAACAGGCGAATATACCTGGAAACATCAAACTTTGTGATTTAAAAAACAGAAGACATAATCACAGTCTCAGGCCCAATGATTCCTTATCTGTAAAGTATGGTGGAGGTTGCTGGATTTGATCAGTGGTTTGCACGTTGGTTTCCCCAGAGCCCTGGTATTGCTCAGAAGTGTCTTAGGCTCCCAGCAGGTAGTGAGGGCGAGCTGTGTAGGCAGGACCCCAACCCCCACTTCAACCAGAACAGCCCACTTGCATCTGTTTTACATATTATTGAAACTAAGGAATAAAATACCTGTAGGTGGAAACTGAGCAGAACTCTATAGGCCTTTGACTAAAAAATGTAATCAAGTTCTTCTCGCAGTCAGAGTCTCAAAGTGCCTCTTTTTTAATAGTTAAGGATGCAGCCATTAAAATAGTATACCCTTTGCTTTTATTCATGACAAACCCAAATGATCACAATTTGGAAAGCAGCAGGGAGGGGATAAACAAATTGAATTAATTCCTGTGCTGAATATTAATGTAGTGCCACAGAAAGGAATGTGCTTTGCAAATTTAAGGCAGTTAGGGAAATATTTTCATCCTTCTTAGGAATTTAGACAGTACTGTCTCTGAGAAGTACTTTTCTCCTGGCAGATGTGTGTGTTTGGTCCAGCAGGCAGAGCTCCAGAGGTTGACTTATCCATTAGGCACAGTAGCCAGTGCCAGGGGCCCATGATTCTTTTAGGGGCCCACAAAAACATTTTAATTTTAGTTTCTTTTAAATTCAGATGAAAAAAGAATGTATAATAATGAATCTACTCTGGATTATAATCATCTTTAAACCAATAAAATATCATAAAATGTAATTTTAATAATTTTTATGGAGGAAGGGACCCACAAAGGCAAACGTGCCTACAGCCCCCCAATGTTCTAATGCTGACAATTCACAGTCATGAAAGATCACACAGGGAACCTGATGTACAGAGCCCAAGCCCAGCCTAGACCCCACTTAAGTGCCAAATCCCCACAAGTGTTATGGGACTTAATTGTGTCAGCAGCCTTCACTGTTTATACTGCTAAATCTGGTGCCTGGGATGTTACTGAGAACTTGGCTATTCAAACTGTGGTGGCAGATCAGATGGGTATGGCTTGGGAACTTGTTAGAAATGCAAAATATCAAGTCCATCCAAGACCTACTGATTCAGAATCTGCATTTTAATGAGAACTCCAAGTGACTTATGAGCACATTATTTGGGAAGCACAGGACGAGGTCAAATGATTTTGCCTTAGAGAATAGGGGCTTGGAGACAAGAAAGCCTGACCC
This sequence comes from Cabassous unicinctus, assembly GCA_029593785.1. NCBI lineage: Eukaryota > Metazoa > Chordata > Mammalia > Cingulata > Chlamyphoridae > Cabassous > Cabassous unicinctus. The sequence continues at coordinate 1,227 of JAQZBX010002414.1, read as the reverse complement.
TGGAGCAAGATCAATGCCTCAGAGAAACGGGATTTCCTTCCAAGGTGGATGAAGGGTTGTATGGGGGAGGATAGAATGCAAGGGAACCCTTCACCTCAGTTTTACCTTTTGTGATGCTTTTCCCATTGGACGTGGGGAAAGCTTCTCTAAGCTTTCCTGCCTGTGTTCTAAATCAGAACACCTGTCCATCTGATGTGAAGCTGCTCTGAAGGATGAAGGACAGAGCAGTGTAAGTGAGCAGCGACCGGCACCACATTCTCTCCAACCTGGGCCCTGGGTGAGGGAACCGCGTGTCACCAGGGTCTGTGCCTAAGGCTTCCCAGAGGTGACCAACAGCAGAGTGAGCCATGGCGCACAGTGGAGCCAGAATCAGTGCAGAAGAGCAAGAGATGCCAAAGAGGAGCTCCTGAGAAACCATCTTAGTAGGGATGTAAGACTGAAACATCTGCTTTCTCGCTATGTGCTAGATAAAGGGAGGTGAACACTAGTTGTGTGGTGATATCAAAGTTTCATCTAAGTTTTCTTCTTGAAGGGATGGTTGCATTGTTTTAAAGCATTTGAAAAACCACTAAACTGAATTAACTCTCAAGCTCCTTCCTGCTTTAACCTGACCTGGTTCACTCTCTGCCTGAAAAGGTTTGTGATCACTAATCCTAGCTTCCCTCTCTCCAGGGTCTAAACAGTTCAAGATTTGTATTCCAGGAGCCAGAAGATGATAAAAGTATATTATCAGCTTTGTTAATGGTGAGGCTGAATAGGAAAATAAAAGCAAGTTTCTGCACTCTTAGGAAAAGCCTGATTGTCCTGTAGCCATGGCAATAAGTAACACTTAGAACTGGTTTGAGACTTCCGGGAAGATGGCTGACTAGTAACACACAGGAATCTCTTCTCCAGAAAAATAGCTAGAGAACAGGCTGAAACAGACCCAAAATAGATCTTCTAGGGTTTAGGAGAGCAGAGGAAGACTGCACACCACCGAGAAGAGAGAGGGACAAAAGAGAGAAATCGCGATGACAGAACCAGAACCATGAGTTTTTAATCAGCAGCGGTGGCTGCTGCCGGCACCCTCCCCCACACTCTTTAGAATTCTCGGGCCTCTGGGCCTGCGACTACAGACAAAGGGGGCTCCAGGGATCTACCACTCCCGGAAAGGGGAGAGAGAGGGACACAGCCTTAGGCTGACTCAGGTTCTGACGTGCAAATTTGGGCTGCGGAGCCCCACAGACC
>JAQZBX010002413.1:6767-72433 GCA_029593785.1 Cabassous unicinctus | reverse complement strand
TAAAATGCATTCCAAATTATTTTGTAGTCAAAATAATTTTGAAAATACTGCTTTAAACAATGACAAATAGTTTTTTTCCTGCAATTTATTTCTGAGCCTTGTTTTGGTGTGCACTTTGGCACTGTGAATCTTCAAGAGTTAATAAAATCGGCCACATTTACCAAACTTTTTTGACCACAAAACTTTTTTCTTTTTTTCCTTAAAACATCTTAAGTGACTAGAAATATATATTTTTAGAAATGCTGGATTAAATATCTAACGTTCCCATGGATGATTTTCATTTAATAAGAAATTCTGGAAGACCAAAAAGATTTCACGATCTAAAACAATGACCCTGTAATGGTGGAATTTCAGGTAGTGAGAAAGTCAGGAAAGTTATGATAATGAGGAGAGAATATTTTGGCAAAGTCTGGTGTTTTCTGCTTGATAACGATGCCCCTTCCAGGGAAGCTCATATTAATAGCTCCAGTTTTGCAGTATGGTGCCCTGATTTGGATTCAGACTGAATTGTACATTATTCACAGGCTTCATGTTGTCACGTGTTGCTCCTCCCTCCCCACATCAGAGTCAAGCCCTTTCCTAGTGAAACTTCTTGTTGAGCTTAGACAAGCAGTGTGAGAAATCCAAGATTCCTCCATTCTCAGAAATGATGTCCTTACTTTTCAGCCTAAAGTCAGGATCCTATCTTAAGAGATGTGAAACTGCCTGTCTGGTTGGGGACACTCTAAGGTCATCAAATTAACAAATAGCTATTGAGCAACCAAAATGTGCAAAATATTATGCTATATGTTTGCCTTAAGACATAGCTTTCTCTGTTCCTGGGGGATACTCTAGATTAATGGAAGAGACTTAAACGCAGTAGTTGATTATGTAATATTTAACTACATATGATAGTCTTATTATGAGTGCTAATAGGAAGAAAAGTAAGTTAAGTTCTCAATTAAAATGATTTTATTTTTTAGTCATGTATATAATTGTGTCATGATCTGTCTCTAAAGCTTTCTGTTTCAGAAGATTGTTGTGAAGTCTGTTATTAAAGCTCTCTTCAAAGATGTGGGAGTCTCTTATGGAAAGTACACACTTAGCTATTTGATTGTTTTTGTTCTACAGTCAGGATATGCTAATGAATGTGGTGGACATATTCATTTTAAATAATCAATATTGAAGAAATTTCATGGATACTTTTCTGGTAGGAACATGCTATATCCTAAACTTTTATTTTGAAGGCAGCATTATTATTACTATTAATATAATTCCCTTTTCTCTAGGCTCAATAATGATTTGTAGACATGAGTTCTTCAATATTGCTCTGTTATAAATTTTTCCAGATACAGGGAAGATACGCTTATCAATATTTAATGACAAAAAGAAAGGCAATATTCAAGATTTCTTTATACACATTGATAATAGGCAAAGTTATTAAGTGGCCTTTTCAAAGGAAAGGTTATCCTTGCTGCTTTTTTTCATTGGGTTCGTGTGTTGCCTACTGAGCTAAGACTGCATTTTACTCTGTGGGATCTTATCTTTTTATTTATAGTGAAGTGAACATCTTGTCCTGGGTGCATCTTATGGGAGAAAAGGGCCTGTGACATTGTGTGGGCCACTGGGATGAGGCAGGTGGACCGTGGAGAGGACAATGTGGTGTCCATTCTTCAGCCCAGCCTTGTGGATTAAGTCTGAGGCCTGTGAAGAAAAAGAACTATAGGAAGAAGCTGAAGTTGCTGCTTTAATCCAAGGCTTGTTGAGGAACCAGTAGGCAGCTCCCATTGCCTGAGATCCCTGGGGTAAAAAGGAGTGATATGCATGTTGCCCAGTTGCCTTGGGACAGTCCTAGTTTATACCTCCTGTCCTGAGACAGCTGTTAATTAGAGCCCCCTTTCAATTTCAAAAGTGTCCAGGATAGGAAAACAAATTATACATGCACTCTTGACATGGAGCAAGGTAGAAGAGAGATTTACTCCATTGTGGGGGGAAAAAAAACATGGAGGGCTCGAGGGAAGGTGGAGATGTTTCTCTTTTCTCTGGTTTATGGTTTTAAGAGCGTGGGTGGTCCCCTGATTCTCACAAAGGGCCTGGGCAGTGGTGACCAGCATCCCCCAAATGGCTTCACGGGCAGCAGTCATAACTAAGGGGCCACAGTTATGAGCTGATTTGTTTGTGAACATATGAAACCTCCCCCTGAGTACTGCCCAAATACTGGGAAGAATCCGCTGTTAGGACAGAAATTTTTGTTATGTGACCTCACTAGGTCTTCCAGGCTGGTTAAAATCCATACAGGGGCTCTGGCAGTAATTATATGTGGAAAATCATGGCACATTTTGATTCTCAGAATTTATTTGTTTAGTGGCTTCAGCACCATTTTAGAATGGGTGAGATCCAATGACAGCAAATCTTAGTAAGTTTCCTAAGTTGAAAGTATCTAAGTAATACTGAATCATTCATCAAATAGAATTTAGCAATTTATCAGTCTGAGTCTTGGTCTTTTGAAATCCTGTGGCTCCTGTCTTAGGCAGTCACTCAAAAATTCTCAATGCGATGACAAGATGAGGATGATGACTAAGTTTGCTTCCAGGTGTAGAGACAGTCTGAAAATAACTAAAGTGCATTTTTGACTGATTATCTCATGATCTCACTTTAATATGATCATGTCTGTCTGATTTATTTTTATTATGTTATATAACCAAAGCCTTTTCCAACACAGGAATAAGGAGAGAGGACTGCCATAAATAGTTATGCATTATTTGTTCTAAGAATGGTTTCTTATTTTGTTGGTTCTTGGAGAACTGCTTTCAGTTTACTTGTGCTTTATCCTAATAATGATTAAAAACAGATTACCATCCTTATTTTTGTTTGTGATGATTTAATCTTTGGATTGAAAAGAAGTTTTGAATCAGTGCCCTGAATAACTTAATTTAAAAAAATCAACTGACTTGAAAGAACTGATGTACCTTCCGAAGGTGAATAATTGATTCCTCTTTTCTCTCCCTCCACTTTCCTAATTTTTTTATTGGTATGTATAGGGTTGTTTCCTTAAAAAATATTAATTCAAATGACTTTTTCTGCTTTTCTATATTTTTGTAAAAATTTACAAAAATGTATGCATGGCGGGCACTCTGCTAAAGAAAGTCACTAAATTCTTTTGAGATTTTTATTCTCCACAGGACAATAACTAACAAATATAGGTGTCTATGAATGCCCATTGTGCTAATGTACTTTAATATTATATCATATTTTTGTTTCTTGGGGCATTGGCTCTGAATATTCTGAATTATTTTATTTTTGTATAAACTGCTTATTTTATTTTCCTAATGTTTTAGTGTGTTTAATTTTTCCCTATCTGAGTACTTTATGTGTATGATGTCCTAAAGAGAAGGAACTATCATTAACATTGGATATTTCCATTGTAATCTGTGTTTTTTTTTAAATAAGAAGAAAAGCAGAAGAGTGAACAATAGGTGTTTAGGGTTGATTGGGATATTTAGATATTGAAATTATCTGACTATTATATCTTTTAAAAATAATAAGTTATCTGATTTTGAAAGAAATACATAACCCAGGTGTTTGGCTTTTCTTTCTTACCTAAAGTAACCTGTTCAGCTATGCTCTTTAACACATCTCTTTTCACCTTTCTCATGAAATTGTGTCATGAAATAGCTCCTTTTCCTGAAATATGCAACTCTCTATCTCTTGACTGGCTCTCTCCCTACTGACTACCAACACTGTCAACTTTTCCTCATTCATGAAAATAAACAAAAACTAACAAATAAGCAAGACACCACCACTCTTTCCACAGTCCCGTGACTTCCTTTACTCTTTTTTTACTACCAAACATCTTGAGAAAGCTCCCTTTGCCTACTTTGCTTCAATAACCTCTCTTACTCTGTAACTTTTGCTCAGGACTCAATTGCTTTGGGAATCTACTTTGATCTTAAAGGACACAAACCACCAGTTTTCCGATGTGCTGTCACAGCAAACAAAACCCCAGAGCTTAATTGTAAGCATGCTCTCTTTTTCTTGAAACTGTTTCGTCTTGACTCCTATGGCATGATCCTATTCACGATGTCTGGACCACTTTGAATCAGCACCACTGTCCCCACCTAAATATGATAACTTCATTCAGACTCTAGCTCATCCTTTAGGAAAAAAATATGTTTAGTTACATAAACTTATAACATCAGAGTATAATAAAAATGGCATAGGGCTTTCTGTCTTTTGAACACTCATCGTCAGAATTCTCCAGAGTTAGGTTGCAGTTGGCAAGGATTCTAGCTTTAAAAGCAGGTACCCTGGGGGTCCCAGGCCCCTAAACTACTGCAGACTAGAACTTTGAGTGATTCAGTGGCAGAGTTAGCACAAAACCATAGGGATGTGACACAATTTTAATCATCCCCTGAGTGTTCTTATCTGTTATTAAAAAGAGAGATGCTAATACTTAAATGAAGCCTCTTTCTGACTGATGTCAGCTGAGTAATAGGGCAGTGTATCTCTTAGAAGCATTTATCAAGTGATTTAAAGGTTAAGAATTACTTCCACTTAATACTTCTGATCCTCTATACATCGGCCAGCACTGGCGATACCTGCACTCACACACGTTGGTGCGTTTCAGGACTTATTTTAGCACAGTCTATTGTTTCTCTCTTCTCTATCTAGGGTGTTATTCACATTCTTTTAAATCATATTTATTCAATCAGTATTTATTGAGTGGCTACTATGTGTGAGGTCCTGTACTAGTTGCCAAAAATATAGAGTTTAATAGGACATTATTTTCATTCTAGCTTGTAGTCTATTAGAGGAGACAGACACATAAAAAATATTTACAAAATTGAAGTGATACTTTGGTCTACACAGCAAAAGCACATTTGGGGAACAAATTCTCCCTTACTCCATGTGGCTGTCATAGAACTCACAGATTGGTCCAAGGATAAGAGGATGACCCAAGCAATTCCAGTCAGGGCCCTGTCATAAAATTTGATATATGAATACCAGGAAAAACAGGGTCCCTCTTCCATTGGGATTGCAAATTTCGTATAACCAAAAGCCTTCCACTTAGAAAGAGTGCTAGCCTGAGAATTAGAACATCAGACAGATGGAGGGAACTATAAGCAGCAGATGGAGAGAGACCAAGTTATCATGACAATATCTGATCACTTAAATCCAGTCATTCCTGGTCTTGCTTTCTTGGACTTCTAAAAGTTAGTTAGGATTAGGATAATAATGCAATAAGTGGCTTGATAGAGATGAATGTTATGGGATCACAGAGGCAAAGACCCAATCTAGAAGGATAAGGTTGGGCTAAATGGAGGCAGTGAAGATTTCCTGGAAGGCATAAATATCATTCTTTGGTTAGAACCTGAGACTCTCAAAATGTGATGTCCAGAAGTACTAACACCCCAAAATATTCTTTCACATTTCTACACACTCACATAATTCATTAATTTATTTTAATCATCAACCGAAATTGAAAGTCTAATCAGTGATAGGAACTAATTGAAAAGTTGGTTTCATCAGTCATGCAACTCAGAGTTTGATGTATCACAGACAGAATTGTTTACTAAGTGTGTAAAACCCATGAGATGTGTCATGGGATTCATTGGGCCTAACCAAGTCTCTGTAGCCAACACATGGCAGGGGTTAAGTCTTAATACCCGTATCTCCTGCGTTTTGCCTTCTTAAAAGTCAGCACACTCAAAACGACTGTCTAGCAATTTGGAATGGGCTCTCTGAGGTTAGGGATGGCATCCATCTAACGTTTCCCTGCTGCCCAAGCATCTGTCACAGTGCCTGACATGCAGTGGGTACTCAAAACATACTTGCTGTACCAAATTGTCTTAAGAGTTGGAACGTCTCACATGGCAAATCTAGTCAGGAATCTTTCTGTATTGATCATTCAAGAAGATAAAAATATGGAAACAGAAGAAATGTCCCTGATGGTAGAGCGGACAGGTGGCGGTTCTGCAGGACTGATCTGGAAACATCTTCTTTCTTTTTCTCCCATATACATGTGTATATGTGTAAAGCCCTCCCAAAGGGAGACATTACTTACCCCAGTAGAGGTGTAGTTCATATAAGTCTTCCTAGAAGCCAAGTAAATGTGCTGCATAGAGTTATAAAAATGCTGGCAACTTAAGGCCTATGTTAAGAATAAACCCACTCTGGTAAAAGGCTGTGGACAAGAAAAGGGATTTAAGGGTGAAGTAAACTCAGAATATTCAGTATTATTAAGGTTACTTGTTTATTGATTTCTGTCTTTCTCTGTTTTTTCTCTTTCCCTTTCTCTACACACACATACACCTAGGTAACTAATTTTATTAACTTATCATAACACAATCATAAAATTATTGCCAGATATTTTAGCCTATATAGAAATTATCTATGACATTAGCTATCTGGAAAGTTCCTGTAAAAATTCATTTAAAATGCACATATACAAAATAACAGACACTCATAAACATTGTCATTTCAGATTTGAGAGAATGTGATCCCTGTATGTACATTACATTTTTTAAAATATTGAAGCTTGCAAACACATATAAATATGAAGGAATGAACCCTAATGCTTCAACAATTATCTACTCATAGCCTATCTTATTTCATGGATACCTGCACCCACTTACCACCCACCCCTAATATTTTGGTGCAAACTCAGACTTTCTATCATTTATCATAAATACCTATTTATGCATCAAAAAATAGAGGCTTTAAAATATAACCACAATAATCATATGGCCATTTTTTGAAATTTATTTTTATGACTTGCAGTTAATTTCAGTAATGAGAATTACCTAACAAAGTGAATTTTCCATTTAGAGTGGAAGATTCTGATTTGACCTATTTTCACAAAAAAGATGACTCATTTGAAATTGGTATATCTTGGCATTCAAAAAAATGAATGATAAATTCTTCCTTTAAATAGATTAAACAAGCTTCCAAGTTCCCCTTGATAGCATTAATTTGTTCAGGACACCCTTATTTACTTATTAATGGGAAAAACAGAATCCTGGAATTCTGGAGTTTGATGGAGAGAGTATTCATGTCAGCAGTGCTATTTGATACTATTCATGCACTTCATAACTTTTAAAGTGTTCTATACTTTATGGTTTAAAATACTTTTATAATAGCCTTTTCATTTGATCTTTTCAGTTATCCTGTAAGTTAGTTATTATTAGATTCATCTCCAAGCTCAGAGGGGTTAAGTGACCTGTCCAAGAGGATCTCTAAAACAGAAATTCTGTTTTAAACCCTGTCTCAAATTGCAAACCTAGATCCTTTTCACCAAATTACACTGTTTTTCTCTAAAAATGTCTGTAATTGCAGAGATGTCCATATTTTACAAAATCAAATTTTCAGAAACCTAGGTGAAAAGGAAAGATAAAACTGAGAATGTGTTTTACATTCTTAATCTGACGAGGCTGCTGAAGCTCAGCACAACATTTTACTGCATCACACATTCCTTATGACACAGCTTGCAGCGCTAGGCTAGTAACATTATTGGGATCAGAAGGTTAGAATAAAATAAACACCATTTTCTCTCTGGGGAAAAATTGTCTCTCATCAGAGAGGGACTTCTCTTCCAACACACAATTCTCTTCTTCTGCCTTGGCTAAAGTCTTGTTCTGAAGGATATAGAGGATATATGATTTGTTAAAACAAATAAAGTAACATAATTAAAAAAAAAAAATGTAATTATATAATATCTCCTGCTGTTCCTTATTTTTCTCTTCCCTTCATATTGCTAAAGCTCATTCCTGATGGAATTTTTTCCCCTTATGTCTATATTTTCAAAGACAGTATTATATTTTAGTACTGTGGTTGGATATAAGAAGAACTGATTCTCACTACAAATCCAGAATTGATCAGTGGAACACTTACAAACAAGGTAATTTGAGATTATAACATTTCTCAAAAGTAGCACTGTTCTTAATCAAACAAGTACTTGGAACACAGTTGTTTTTATGAAGAAGAAAAAATAACTTTTGAACATTGGAGAAAGAACAATTAAAATGACCACTTGGGAATATTTTGTAATTAATATGCTAAATAATTTATTATAATTTAGTGATCATTAATATTTTCTCCTCTGTCCCTTCTTTTGGGAATAGCATTACTACCCATTCCCTTCCCACCCATCACTAGTCAGGCAATTGTAATGAGAGCATCCTCTATAACCCTTGATCCCGACTCCTTGGCTACAGTGATTGGTGGAGCAGCTCCCTGTCTTGGACTGGTCTAATCTTACATGGTACCCCACACTCTTGGACACAGTGTTTTTCCTAGGGGCAGACCTGTGACCCAATCTATCCAGGGAAAATCCATCCATAGAGTGTGTGTAGCTGAGGCTGGTGAATAAAAGATTTGTTTCCTCTTTGGTCACTGGAAAGTAAGGTGTACGCAAGGAACTTCTGGAAGCTGGATCTCCTTCCAATCAGAAAATCCTACCTGAAAGAATGTGGCCCATCTGAAGAGGAAGGTAGAGAGAAACTTAATGAGGGAGAGTCCTGACAGGGCAAAAGTCTCTGAATCTACTGACAGCCTAGCCTTTCCCTTTCCTTCTCACTTTTTGAACATGTAGCTAGAAACCAACCCCCTTTTGTGCCTAAGCTTGTTTGATTTAGGTTTCTGTCATTTGCAAATAAGAAATCATATCTCAAGTAAGATACACATTTTTTTTTTATTTCTAACACAGTAGTAGATCTAGATAAGAACTCCTGCTCTATCACGTACTAGCTGTGTATCATTAGGTAAGTCAAATGCTCTTAACTTCATTTTGCCCCTATGTCATAGGGATAATATTTATTCATAAAGCTTCACTATGGGATGATTGTGTGGATTACATGAGCGGCTGTATGTAAAACGCATAAGTCTGTGCCTGTAAATAGTACCTGCTCTTATTATTGTCAGTGAAATATTTTGTTTACTCATTGAGTTAGAAAATATGGTTGGTTGAACCGTTGGACCCAATTCTTCATCCTTCCCCATATCCATGCCTTTTGTCTGTAGTTTTGAAGTCTTTCCTTCTAAAGGTGGATATACTTCTCCACCCTATTGACTTTGGGCTTGGACATATGACTTATTTTGAACAATTATTTTGTTAGCAGACATAACAAAAGGAGAGGTTGTAATAGTACTTGCATGATAGTTTTGCTATCTTGCCTTCTGTCATTGACCTGAGAAGAATATATCCCAGCTAGTCCAAGGAGGAAAGACATAGGAGAATAAATGCCCCAGGAGACTCAAGAGCCCATGAGTGAAATAAATATTTCCTGTTTTCCTAAGCCTTTGAGATTTTGCAGTTATTATTCAGCAATGACTGATACAGCAGTTCAGTCTGAAAAATACGCCCATTGTAATTTTTAATATAGTATGTGGCATCATTTGGCATTTAACATATGCCACTTTCTATGTTTTTTTCTTTTTTTATATCTATGTCCTATGTGTGCCTATACATTAAATGTTGCAAGAGTTCAACAGAAAAAAATAATGACCAGGGCTTGTGTGTGGTTGAGGAGGTTTTCGTGAAATATGGAGCCATAGTCTATCTGAAAGGAAGTATGATTCTTAAATAAGTACAAATTGGTAGGAAACACCATTTCACACATTTGAGCAAATGTGTAGAGATGGAAACACATGTGTTGTGTGTTGAATCAGACATTTTTTATCCATGGGAATCTATTGCGCAAGATGAGGTGAAAGACATCCAGTTTAGCTAATAGAAATAAAGGGAAGTTAAGGTAATAAATTTAGAGAAAACTGCCTAAAAGACAGCCAGTTCTTGTGGGGAGAGAAAGACAAAACCATAGAGCATGGAACAGAACTCTGGTCTGGTTCACATTCTTTTAACTAAAAGAGTGAGTATAGCCTGGAGACAGTGGACTTCTGGCCAGGTCTGGTTAAAAGTCCTTCCCAAAACTTCTTTGCACATCCCCTCCCCTTACCTGAGCATAGAAACTCTGTCTTGTGGTAATTGCATTAATTGCAAGTAGAGTAAACAAGACTAAGGGGTAACTTTGTAGTTTACAAAGCTTCTCTTTGGGATGATTTGCCCTGTGGGCAAAGAAGAGAGAGATCCAGGCACTGCTGATCTGTTGCTTCTTTTGCTGATGGTTGCCTGGTGTCAGTGTTAGGCAAAGAATCTTGGAGTATTTTATCAATATTGTCTTGTCTAGAGTGCTCTGGTTTTGCTGCTTATAAGGAAATCCTAGAATTCAGAAACCCAGGATTTAGCAAAAGTGACAAGCCCCTCTCTTTTTGCCTGCTCTTGAACTTGCTGATTTGTGTAGAGATGTAAAGGGAGATGAGGTCAGAGAATTCATCAAGGAACTGATTGTGTAAAGCCTTAAATATAAAGATATAAATTTAGAAAAGGTAGGCTGTGTGTGTGTGTTTTGTTCTGGATTGGGGGAGGTGTATGAAAAAAACATGATTTAATGATAATCACACGAGAACATGGAATGATGGGTTGGAGAACAGAAATCACATGAAACTGCAGGTGCTCTCCACATATTCAACATAACTTTGTTATGTGCAGAATACCATTCAGGGGGATTCAAAAGACGTAAAGTCAACAACAGCTCTTTCCTACCATGGCATTAACACATGAAAGAGTAACAATAAGAAGCAATTTGAGTTTAAATGATAGAGAGTTAGTGCTACCAATTCTCAGAAGAAGGCAAACATTGAACAAAATCAACTGAGAGTGGTTTCTTGAGAGGCTATGGTTTTGCCTCTTATTCTTCAAAGTGTCTTAATATGAAAATTTAATATTTTTTTCAAAATTTAAAAATGGAAGGATTCATAATTTTAGTTTTACTTGAAAAATTATGTTCTTATTTAACATTGGATAAGAAAATCTGATTATTTGAGTATACTTTCTTTATCTAGCAACTTATGAGGCAGTTATGACTTGACTCATGGGTTCTCTTAAACTTCACCTCATCTGTGGTAATTTCTGAGAGTGGTAACGTAATGCTTTCAAATGCTAGTCCTTTAGTTGTTTTTTATTAGTACAGCAGATTATTTAATATTTGTGGCAAATAATAAGAGTTTACCATATCAGCTATTGATACTGCATGCTTTGTTTTGAATATACTTCGAGATTATGTAGAGAACCAGGAGAGAGAGGAGGTACTGCTTCTACCGCAATACTAAAGGCCTTGGTCAGTTCTGCACTATTCCTCTGTGTCAATCTGAGCCTAGTATCTTGGATTCCTGACTTCCTGATCCCATGTTTGAGAGATGCGAATGAGTAAAACTTAGATTTGCCAAGTAGCGTAAGAGGATGGATTGGGGGATGGGAAGTATAGAGGATCTTACATGAGGCATATAGATTTGGCTTACTAGAAAATGAAAGGAAAACAAAGTTTTATTTGCAGGGTGTGAGGATAAGGTTTGCAAAGTGATACTGTAGGCAGCAGGAGTTGCTGAGTGACTAATACAGGAGCCAGAGATAAGAGTGGGTAAAGACGTCCAGGGTAGGGAAGCTGTATGCAATAGGCTGCAAGGTGAGAGAGGAGCAATAAACTAAAAAAGAGGTCAATAAACTAAAAAAGAGGGAGTAGCTATGAGATTATAGGTAAATGAGGTGCTAGTTCTAACAACCACCCAGGAGTTGCATCTTGAAAAGCTGAGTCACTTCACAGACTAATGAACAATGTCATGTGATAACTACAATAAGAAGGTTGACTTTAGCCTAATAGGAAGTACAGGGAATTAATCTTATTTGAATAGAGATGGTGGTGGGAGAAAAGTTCTGAGCAGATTGTTGTAATGTGTTAAATTACTTGGAGATCAGCAGAGAGGGAGAGGGCTATAAAAAGTTTGGGGAAATGAATTTAGGATTGTAGAGATAAAAGGACTGCTTCTTTTCCAATGCTTTTACAGCATTTGGGGCACTTAATTGTAAGTGAGTCATTCAGATTCAGAAATTGTAAAGCTTGTTTCTTAAACACAGGGGAAATGCAATTAATAAAAAGAGTAAATAGGAAATGATATTTCCTTCTCTTTTATGTTATTTAAAAATTGAAAAGAAAGGCTCAATTATGTTATAATTTTTAGGTGCTAAATAAGCCAGGAAAACACTTTTCTATACCATCAAAAAAAAATAAACTTTTATTTCCACAATGATTGAAAGATTTCGAAGTTCTATTGACAATATTCACAATATAATGAATATCCAAAGGGTATAATATTTTATTGCTCCAAATTTAAAGTCTCAGCCTATATCACTTTTAATGTGATGTTAGATGATAATGTTTTAAATTAAACACAAATTAAATTAAGTTAAATTAATGAATAATTACAAATTTGATGCACAAGTAAAGAAACAAATAATGCATAATCAAATAGTTTCTGTTTAAAGATGTTAAGTTTATGGAATCTGCATCTTTGGATTTATAAATATTTTTTTGTCCTTAGTAGATTCTTTTAAGTCAGATTCACATTCTCTTTTTATAGGATAGGATAGGAAATTACAAAATTTTAAAAATTTTCATTTAGCTTCACCTCTTAAAGATTATGACATCTAGAAATGTGTAAAGAAACCTTCTATTTTATGAAACATCTTTGGCTTAAGAAGACCTATTGCTTCTTGTAGGGGGCGACTCCCCCTGCTGTGATGTTTGGGAACAGAAAAGCAGAAGCTCATGGATAATAAAAGTTGCATATTTTCATAGAATTAGTAGTGCTGAGATTATTTTCTTTTTATATCCAGTATCAGAAGAGCAAACACTTCCATTATCTATATGATGTTCCCTAAAAGCAAATGGCAACAATGTTTAGTATATTGCTGTGAAGCTTTTTCTATGGCTTTCAAAAGTACGTTAAGTATGACATTGTATTTATTTTATTTTAATCACATAGTGCATTTTTTTCTTTTGTTTTCACTTCAGTCATATTTAATTGTATTAAAACTTTTCCAGTCTAGCTGGCAGAACTTCAGAACAAACCACATTTTCCAAAGGACATGTGCTTTCGTGTACTGAAGAGATACACATTTTTCAAAATTTCATCTCTTATTTTAGAAGGCAATTATATATATTCTAATGATTTTTATAGAAATACTGTTATGGGTCACATAAACAGTCAATAAAGTACCTGTAATACTCAGAATAAAATGACAGAGGTAGAGAAATAGCCTGTGTAGTATAGAACAGGCTTAGCATCTCTGATATTCAACTTAGAAGAATGTTCAGTTTCTAAACAATAGGCAGCATAGGGCATCTGTGTTCTTCAGAAGCTTTAAACACGTTTATCTTGCATAGCACCACAGATGGATAGCATGGAGAAAAAAATTCTTTTGATATTTGTTTCGAGTCATACCGGGCTGATGAATCTGAATTTTCTTGTTGGCCTTCCTATTGAGTCGGTAGAGGGAGCCAAAGTTACCCAGCCAGTGGTCCTGACCTATGATACTTCAATTAGGCAAGAAAAAAGGATAGGACAAACGTCCCTCCTCCTTTGAGCTCCCAACAATCGGAATAGGTGCAGTGAGGACAGCAGAAGTTTTCTAAATCATAGATGGCAAGACTTGTTAAAAGTTTTCATGTTTCATAGAGAAAAGGCTTACCATTTACAAATGGGGCCTTTATGATTTCCTGTTACAAAGGGTAACATTTGTAACTTATGCAAATTAGGTGTTGCACAACCCACTTATTCTAGTTCTCCTTGGAAATACATTTTGAATTTGTGGAAATGATCATTGTTGTCTTAGGCAATGATGTGTATTAATCTCCAGACGTAGAAAATTGCTAGATTTTTGTCTTAATTCTCTTTAAGTTTCTTGATCTAAGTTACTATTTTCTCTCTCGCATGACTGCAGCAGCCTCCTAACTGGTCTCTCTGTTACCATTCTTACTTCCCTACCCTCTATTTTCAACATGGGACCCAGAGTGCTCCTTTACAATTATGTTATAAAACCTTCCTAAGGCTCCCTAACTCAGAGAAAAAGCAAAAAGCCAAAGTCCTTACAATTACACAATGGCCTACATCATTTGGTTCTTCTAACTCTCTGACCTCATCATCAGCTGCTTTCCCTCTGCTTGCTCCCCTTCAGCTGCCTGCCCCCTTGCAGCTCCTCAAACACTCAAACTCATCGAGGCCTTAGAGGCTTTGCAGTGGTTGTTCCCTCTGCTAGAATATGATATCAACAAGTTAAATCAAACCTCAAGTTTTCTAAAATTTTTTTACAATAGGCCTTGGTCACTCTTGGTTCCCCTCCCCTACCCAATTTTCTTCCTGTAACACTTAATAACTTTCTAACCTTCTATAGAATTTACTTATTTTTATTCTTTAAACTTTTTTTTTGTCTGTCTTAAGCCACTAGAATTTAAGCTCTGAGGGTAAAGATTTTATTTTAAACTTTTGAGTTTGAGATGATTATCAATTCACATGCAATTGTAAGAAATAATACAGAAAAATCTTGTATACCAATCACTCAATTTCCTCTAATGGCAACATCTTATAAAACTATAGTACAATTTCACAATCAGGAAATTGACCTTGATATAATCCATTCACCTTATTAATATTTCACCAGTTTTACTTTATTCATTTATATGTATGTATATTTAGTTCTAGGCAGTTTTATCATAAGTAGATTTGTACGCCCACTATCACAGTCAAGATATAGAGCAAGGCTCAAGGGTCAGGATTTTTGTTTGTTTTATTCATTGACGTATTTCAAGGTGCTCAATAAATATTTGTTGGATAATAGATTAAGTTATATGTAGGGGAACTTATATAAAATATTATAAGCATTGGTTCACCAAATAATTTGAAAACTTGCACCATGTTGGTTCTTTTTTGTTGTTGTTAATTTAAATTTATTTTTAAGTATTCTTCTATAACATGAGTCTGTTGGTTTGTTGTTTCTAAAGGGCTGTTAAGATGTAGTTATTGGATATGGGATTTTATATAAAGTTTAAAAGGATAGTTGCTTAAGAATTTAGAATAAAATGATTTAGTATTGGTAGAAAAATGCTATCCTTGATTTTCTAATTCTACATTAAAAAACAAAATCACCACCATCCTTTACCAAAACTTTTCTATCACTGCAAACAGAAATCCTTTCCCAACTAAGCATTAACTCCCCATTCCCCATCTCAACCCTGGTCCCTGGTAAACTGTACTCTAGTTTCTGACTCTATGAATTTGCCTATTCTAATTATTTCATATAAGTGAGATCATACAATATTTGTCCTTTTGTGTCTATCTAATTTCACTGAATAGGAGGTCTTTAAGTTTCAACCACTTTTTAGCATGTATTGGAAGTTCATTAATGTAATATTTGGGGAAAATAAAAGGCAAATGTTTTACTGGTATTGTCACAAAATTTCAAATATGCACCAGAAAAATGGTAAGACCATGTGAGTCTTCACTGTAGAGCTGGCAAGCCATCTTGCTATCTTAATATATTTTTCTCATGATATTTAAGAACAGAGAAAAATAGGGATCAGACCAAGTCTTTTCCCACAGGGACAATATTCTAATCATTATTATCTTCCCAAAAGGTTTTATTTTTATTACTGTTAATGCTATAACAATGGTGATGGCCACTCAATTTTATTTGTTAATTTATGAAATGGTTGACTTAATTGTTTTTGTTTAGAAAGAAGGAGAATTTTCCCCTTTGTAAAGTTTCTTGGCATGCTTAGGGATTGAAATAAAAATTTTAACTGTATTAACACCATAACAGAGTGGCTGGAGATAACTCTTAAGAAGCTTTCCAAGTTCAACCATTCCTAAGAAGATGATTAACCAATAGAATAGATAGACGTTAAGACTGAATAGATATTTCACAAAAGTCAGTCCCTTTTTTCTCACCTCTTACATGCAAGAGTTAAAGGAAACCTAAAGCAACTTAACTTCTTCCTAATTTTCTTAGGATGTTGTATCTTATAGTCCTGGAGGACATTATTTAGTTGCTCAGGAAAAACAAAACAGACAAATTCTGAGAGCCAGAGTAAACTTGAAATGCAGATCTCTTTACTTAGCTTCTTCTTTTTTTAATTTTTAATTTTTTTTATTAGATGAGTTGTAGGTACACAGACAAATCATGCAGAAAGTGCAAAGTTCCCATATGACCCCCAACAGTTTTCCTTATTATTAACACTTTGCATTAGAGTGGTACCTTTGTTAAAATTCATGAAACAATATTGTTATAATTATACTATTAATCATAGTCCATAGTTTACATTAGGATTGATTGTTTGTGTTATAGAGTTCTATAGTGGGTTTTTTGTTTTGTTTTTTTTTAAATTTTTATTCAGGTAACATATATCCAACCAAAAATTTCCCCTTTTAACTACAATCAAATATACAAATCAGTGGTGTTAATTACATTCTCAATGTTGTGCTAACATCATCACCATTCATAACCAAAACTTTTCTATCACCCCAAACAGAAACTCCATACCAATTAACCATTAATTCCCTATTCCCCACCCCCACCCTAGACCCTGATAATCTGTGTTCTAGTTTCTGGGTCTATGAATTTACTTATTCTAATTATTTCAGGTAAGTGAGATCCTACAATATTTGTTCTTTTGTGTCTAGCTTATTACATTCAACATGATATCTTCAAGGTTCATCCATGTTATAAATTGTATTAGCATTTTATTCCATTTTACATTTGAATAATATTCCATTGTGTCCCTATACCACTTGTTAATCCATCCATCTGTTGATGGACACTTGGGCTGCTTCCCTCTTTTGGCAATTAAGAGTAATGCTGCTATGAACATCAGTGTGCAAATACCTCAGTTCCTGCTTTAAAATCTTTCAGGTATATACCTAGAAGTGAGACTGCTAATTCTATACTTAGCTTTCTGAGGAACTGCCTACTATTTTAAACAGCAGCTCTACTATTATACATTCCCAATAATGTTCAAGGGTTCCCATTTCTCCACATCCTCTCCAACACTTGTAATTTTCCAATTTTCAAATAGGAGCCATTCTAGTGGGTGTGAAATAGTATCTCAGTGTAGTTTTGATTTGCATTTCTGTAATGTCTAAAGATGTTGAGCATTTTTTCAAGTGCTTAGTGGAAATTTGTTTATCTTCTTTGGAAAAATGTCTATTCAAGACTTTTGACCATTTTTTCATTGGGTTGTTTGTCTTTTTGTTGTTGTCAGTTGTTGTTAATATCTTAACACACTCTGGATATTAAACTCTTATCAGATATACGGTTTTTGAATATTTTCACCCATACTGTAGGCTGTTTTTTACTTTCATGTAAAGTCCTTGGACGCACAAAAATTTTCATTTTTCATTTTATCTAATTTTTCTTTTATTGCTCATACTTTTGGAGTAAAGTCTAAGAAATCAAGGCCTAACACAAGGTCTTAAAGATGTTTTCCCATGTTTTCTTCTAGGAATTTTATAGTTTTTCCCCCTATATTTAGGTCTTTGATCTATTTTAAGATAATTTCTGTGTGAGGTAGGGGTCCACCTTCATTCTTTTGCATATGGGATTACAGTTTCCCTAGCATCATGTGTTGAAGAGACTATTCTTGCCCATTGAGTGGACTTGGTACCCTTGTCAAATATCTATTGACCATAGATGTGAGGGTTTATTTCTGAACTCTCAATTTGATTCCATTGGTTAATATATCTATCCTTGTGCCAGTAACATACTGTTTTGGTTACTGTAGTTTTGCAATGGTTTTATAATTGAGAAGTTTGTCCTCCAATTTTGTTATTTTTAAAGATGGTTTGACTATTCCAGGCCCATTACCCTTCCATGTAAATTTACTGATTTGCTTTTCCATTTCTGCAAAGAAAGCTGTTGGAATTCTTACTGGGATGTTGTTGAATCTGTAAATTGCTTTGGGTATAATTGGCATCTTACCGATATTTTGTCTTCCAATCCATGAACATGAATGTCTTTCTCTTTATTTA
This sequence comes from Cabassous unicinctus, assembly GCA_029593785.1. Classification (NCBI taxonomy): domain Eukaryota; kingdom Metazoa; phylum Chordata; class Mammalia; order Cingulata; family Chlamyphoridae; genus Cabassous; species Cabassous unicinctus. The sequence continues at coordinate 54,541 of JAQZBX010002413.1, read as the reverse complement.
GGTCTTTTCTGATTTCTTTTAGCAATGTTTTAAAGTTTTCCAAGTCCTTTACATCCTTGGTTAAAATTATTCCTAGATATTTGATTTTTATTTGCCATTAAAATTGGATTTTTTCTTGATTTCCTCTTCAGATTGTTTGTTAATAGTGTAAACATACACTAGTGATTTTTGCATGTTGATTTTGTACCTTGCCACTTTACTGAATTCATTTATTTGCTCTAATAGTTTTGTTGTGGATTTTTCAGTACTTTTTACATTTAGGATTATGCTACCTGCAAATAGGGAAAGTTTTGGCTATTTGTTTTCACTTTGGATGTCTTTTTAAATTTATTTTTCTTGCCTAATTTCTCTGGCACTAATGAATGGCTGAAGTGATAGTGGATATGCTTGCTTTGTTCCTGATCTTAGGGGAAGTCTTTCAGTTTTTCACTACTTGGTATAATGTTACCTATTTTTTTTTTTTATATATATGTACCTTTTACCATGTTGAGGAAGTTACCTTCTATTCCTAGTTTTCTAAGGTTTTTATCAGGAAGATTGCTGGAATTTGTCAAATGAATTTCTGCATCAATTAAGATAACCATGTATTTTTTCCTCTTCAATCTACTAATGTGGTGTATTATATTAATTTATTTTTTTTTGTGAACCACCTTTGTATACTTGAGATAAACCCCACTTGCTCTTGGCTTATAATTCTTTTAATATGCTGTTGAATCTAATTTACTAGATTTTTGTTGATGTTATTGTCATCTATGTTCATAAGGGGTTATTCTATTTATTTGGCATACAGTTGTTCTTATTTTCCTCTTTTAGGCTTTTTATTTCTGTGGGGTCATTAGTAATGACCCCCCTCTCTTTAATTTCTGATTAATAGCTATTTGCCTCTTCCCTCTTTTTTTCTTTAACAATCTGCATATGTTTGTTTCAAAGAACCAATCTTTGGTTTTGTTGATACGTTCTATTATTTTTAAATTTTATTTTATTTTTCATTTATCTCTAATCTTTGTTATTTATTTCTTTTTTCTTGCCTTGGGTTTATTTTGCTCTTCTTTTTCTAGTTGCTTCAATTGTGAGGTTAGGCCTTTGACTTGAGATCTTTTTAGAGCTATAAATTTCCCTTTCGGCATTGACTTTACTGCATCTCATAAGTGTTGGTGTGATGTATTTTCATTTGCATTTGCCTCAAGGTATTTCCTAATTTCTTTTGTGATTTCTTCTTTAACCCATTCGTTGTTTAAGAGTGTGTTGGTTAATTTACACATATTTGGTGAATTTACAGTTCTCCCTCTGATATTGATTTCTAGCTTTATTTCATTGTGATCTGAGAAGATACATTGTATGATTTCAATCTATAAAAAATTATCAAGACTTCTTTTATGACGTAACATGTGGTGTATCCTAGAGATGACCTATATGCACTAGAGAAGAATGTATGTTCTGCTGCTGTGGGTGAAAGATTCTATGTATATCTATTAAGTCTAGTTGGTTTATGGTATCATTCATGTCTTCTATTTCCTTATTGGCCTTCTGTCTAGATGTTCTATCCATTATTGAAAGTGGTACATTGATTTTTCTTATTATTACTCTACAACCATCTATTTCTTTCTTTAAATATGTCAATATTTTCTTCATTTTGGGGGGGCTTTACCACTGGGTGCATACATATTTTTAAATGCTATGATTTTTTGTTGAATTGAACCCTTTATTAGTATATAGTGTCCTTCTTTGTCCCTTGTAACAGATTTTGTCTTAACGTCTATTTATTTGATTGTAGCGTATACAACTTTGCTTTTTCTCCCCCAACCCTTTCAATTCTTTCCTCCCCAATTTGCAGCAGCATTCCTGCATAGGCAAGTCTTAGGAACTGGTTGTAAATTGGTGACTGATCACCAAATCTTGTACTAGCTTAACCTGTTTTTCTGGAAGCCTGCCATGGCATTTGTTTTTTCCCAAACTGCGTAATCACCCCTATACCAGTAAACCTTTCCTGCCTTCCTTTAGGATCTGTTTCCTGTAATTATTGTCCTTTTGGTTCTTGAGCAATTCACTGCATCCCTTGGAAAGCAGCTCCCATTCCCCCAGTTCCACATAGACATGCTGCATGAAAGACCCCTTTCCTTTGGTGGTGAGTGTAGATGCCAAACCTGGAAAGCACCATCTCTCCTTCTGCTACTGAGGATGATGACTAGGCCATGCCTAGGCTTGGAACCATCTCTCCTCCCACAACCAAGGATGAGGACCCCATGTAAGCTCCCTAAATAAATGCTTATTACTCATCAAGATGGGCTTGGTCTGACAAGTATTCCCTTGGTCTGACATACCAACCTCAGCGCGGCTGTCATTTTTACACAGCTCCTTGCCATACTAGGGACACTGATATTAGTACAGCTATTCCAGCTCTCTTTAGGTTACTATTTGCTTGGAATATCTTTCCCTACTTGTGTCAACCTATTGTATTTTTGAATTAATGGTGAGTTTCTTGTAAACAGCATATCATTTTCTCATGTTACCTTTCCTGAAGAGCTTTCTTTCTTTATGTCACTTTGATGAATTCTAGCATCATTCTTTCAGTCTGGAGAACTCCCTTTAGCATTGCTTGTAAGGCAGGTCTAGTAGCGACAACCTTCCTCAGCTTTTGTTTATCTGAGAATGTCTTAATCTCTCCTTCATTTTTGAAAGGCAGTCTTACCAGAAGTAAAATTCTTGGTTGGCAATTGTTTTCTTTCACAACTTTAATATTTCATCTCACACCTTTCTGCCTCCACAGTTTCTAATGAGAAATTGGCATTCAATCTTATTGGGGCTCTCTTATACATAACAGTTTGCTTTTCTCTTACAGTATTCAACAGTTTGACCTCTATATGTTTGGACATGGTTGACTTGAAACTTATCCTGTTTGGGAGTCATTTGGTTTCTTGCATGTATATATTCATATTTTTATATTTTCCATTGAATTTGGGAAGTTTCTTGCCATTATTACTTTGAGTATCACTTCTGACTCATCCCCTCTTTCTTCCCCTTCTGTAATCCCTGTAACACATATATTGTCCCACAGTTCTCTGTTCCCTTTTTCTTTTTCATTATTTTTTTCTTTCTGCTCCAGAGTCTAAACAAAATTTCCATTATCTTACTTTGAATTCACTGATTCCTCCTTCTTTCATCCCTGATGTGCTGTTGAAACCCTCTAGGGTATTTTTCATTTCAGTTATTATGGTCTTCCATCCAGTATTTTTGTTTTTTTCCACTTAAAACTTTCTGTCTCCTTATTGAGATTCTCACATTGCTCACGCATTGTGAGCATTCTTTAGTTCTTTCTCTATATTTTCATTTAACTCCCTGAGCATATTGAAGATCATTTTTTAAAAGTCTTTGTCTCATTTGTCCAAAGTCTGGTCTTCTTTGTTGATATTTTTTGAATTTTTTTCTTGTTCATTTGGACTGCCATCATTTCCTGTTTCTTTGCTTGTCTTTGTAATCTTTTTTGCACACTTAACATTTTAATATTTTTGTGTGTTAACTCTGGGATTTAGTCCCTGAGATGTCTGTTCCATAGGTGTGTATCCATCTAGTGTTATGACAGAGATTTCCTTACAAAAACAAACAAACCAATGCAAAAAATACCTTAGTTTTTGCAAATTGGCTCTATGTTGTCTTGTGCTCTCCTTCAGATTTTAGCCCTCCTATCAAGAAATCAGTCCAAGGCAAATGTGTGAGGTGCTCTCCTTCTTTTCTGAGCCTGTGTCTTGTCCTGGGTTTTTGCTCATGGTCTTAGGAATTTGAAAGCCCCCTCTACTCCCAATGGAATAACCCCCACTCCACCAGTCCAGGTACACTACTGTATGGTAAATTAGGTAATCTTTAGACCCAGGTTGGTTTGATTTAATTACTTCTTACATTGTTTTAGTTGTCTGCAAGCTTCATCTATCTGCAGGGCAAGTTCTGGGAGGACAACCCAAATACAAATATATAGTTCAGTGCTTTAGGCTGCCACTTGGTAGATTGGCAGCCAACATACATTCACCCCAGAATGCACATAGGGGTTACTCTGCTCCCTCTGGAACAGGGCCAGGTACTCACATAAGGAATGCAAGGCAGCTCCACACAGTGCTGGGGAGCAGGTGGAAAAGGAGCCAGCAAAAGTACCACAAGTTTATTTTAGAATTTTTAAAGCTGTTTTTTGTTTTTGTTTTTGTTTGAGTCAGCACTTGCCCAGTTACTACAACCTTTATCTGTTTTCTAGAGTTTTGAGGAAGATGGCTTTGACAGTTTTTGCTAGTTGTTCAAAGATTCTATGGGGAAACAGAACCCTGGAGCATTTTACACCTTCTTCTTGGTTAACTGGATGTCACTTAGCTTCTTAGGCACTTTCTGTTTTGAGCCAGAAACATTTCAAATATTGATTAAGTCTGAACTAATTTTGATGGCTTACATTTTTAATCTAGATTATAAGCCTTTTTAGCATAAATGGAATGTTAGAGAAAAATGTAGCTAAGTCATATGTTATTAAAAGTAACCTAAGGCCAATGGTTTAAGAATATTAAATAAGGAAATTGAAGGAAATATCAGATATCTAGCTGGGGAAGGCTTTTATTAAACGAAAAGTAGTAAAAGAAATTACAAAGTAAAAAGATCATAGGTGTGATTAGAGCATAAAACATTTTATTTAAAGAGCAAATCATGACTTAGAGAAATACTTAAAACAAATTGATGAAAAGTTAATATCCTTAATACATGAAACACTCACTGTTTGTAGGGTCTTAAATACTGTGATAAATGCTTTAAATGGTTTATCTCATTGCAGATTGAAAATACGTATCAAGAGTCTTAAAAATTTTAATCATTTTCAACCAAGTAATTCTACCTCTGAGTCTCCACTCTGTGTAAATATTTACAAATATGGAAAAAGATTCATTCTAAAAAGATATTTATCACATCAAAAAGAGAATAGTTAGAAATGACAGCATGTTATAGAATAAGCTTTTATTTAGCTATTAAATAATATTTAAGAAGGATTTTGAATAATGTGGAAAAAATATGTATGATATAATACGGTTTAGTTAGATCACAGCTGTGGAAAAAAGTATAGAAAACATTGAGATAAGAAAAACACCCAATTGCTAAAAAATAGTTGCCTTTAGATGATGTTTTGGGCATATTTGGAAAATTAAATAATTTATATAGTTACATATATTACTATTATATAATTTCCCCAAATTGTACAAAGTTTGCATTACTTTTATAATGAAATATCCATGAAAAATACTTTCTTGGATGAAAAACTTATTTAAATTCATTTAATATAAAGCTTCGCATTCAAGATTTGTAAGAATGTGAACTCATAATTTTATCTTCAAGTTTTTCCTAAACTGCTATAATAAAAGTAACAATAAGAACAAGCCTGTGACACTGGTACTTTTATTATTCTTATTTTATAGATGATGGAACTGAGACACAGAAAGGTTGAGAACGTTTCCAAGATCACATGGCACCGAAGCCCACGTTCTTGACCACGAGGCTATACTACTAGAACTGGTTTGAAAGAGATGAGGCCTGGATAGGACACAAGTTTTGGAAATCAGAGGACTTTTCTTCGTATACCAACTCCTATAACACTTATTAATTGCTTGACTCTGGTTAAGTTTGTTTACTAATGTAGCGTTCAATTTCCAAATCTGAACAATAGGCAAAATAATATCCATCTCACAGGAGTTTCATAAACATTATACATGAAAATCTTTAGCCATTAGGGAAGTTTGATAAATATTAGTTGAAGCTGATTTTAAATTAAATATGAAAATTGCTCTGAATCCTCTAACCACTTTACTAAAGCAGATACGAAAGTCTTTTTAACATTAAATTTCTAACATTTATTTTTGAACAGGTAATTAATGCATATCATATTATTTTACTTTTCATCTTTAAATGATATTTATAAAACATGAGGGAATCAGTATAGTTTTTACCCTCACTCTTCTTCCTTTTCCTTCCAACTATAGCTATTTTTAAAATAATTTCTACTTTTTGTTCAATGACCATAATCCCCACTTTTGTGTTTTTATGAGGATTCATAACTCATTGCTAACCAGATGTTTCCAAACATCTTTTGGTTGGCTGAAGTTTGCTCTAATGGTTTTTTCAAGAAGAACTGGTGGCACTAAATTCCCTGAGTTCTTGCATATTCAGAATTTTTTTTTTTTTTTTTCGTTTGGCCTTTATACTTCACAATGATTTGGCTAAGAATACAATGTTCGGACCACATTTTCTTTCTTTGTGGATTTTGTGGGTACTGTTCTAATGTTATATAGAATTGAATGTTGCAGTTGTAGATAACAAAGCATTCAACATTCTGTTTTAAATAAGCTTGTTTTCACATTATATGTGACTTTTGGGCCTGGAGGCTTAAAATATTCTTTATTTTAGAATTCCCAAATTTTGCTAGGATGTAGTTCACTGTTTATCATACTGTGTCTTTTTTCCCTCTGGGATACAGTATTCCCTTTCAATCAGTAGATTCAGCTCTTCTTTTCTCTCTGAAATGTTTTCTTGAAGCAAACCCTTAAGTAGTTGCTCTTCCATTATTTTATCTCTCTTTATTGTGAACTCCATATTCATTATTTCTCCATATTCATTATTTTCCTTTTTAAAAATCATTAAAAATATTTTTTTCTTTCCATTTCAAGTTACTTGCCTTCCACAGTCTATATTTTACTGTACTTTTGTGGCTTTCTTATATTTCTTGGCCTTTATTTCTGTGCTATTTTTATCTTTCCTTTCCTGAGATCAGCCAGCTCATGTTTCATCTCTTTATGTTTTCTCACCAACCTAAGCTCTTATATATCAGTCTGGTGCTCTTTTTTATTGAATTTTTCTAAGAAAATTTGCATGGATAAATTCGATTGCAATTTTAATCTGCTTCCTGGTAATTTTTTTTTTTTCTAGTGAGGTTTCTTTATCATCTATTCATTTTTCCTGTTTCTGTCCTCCTTTTTTCTTTATTTTCTTCATCAAGTCTGTGTTAGTTCCTTTTTGATTTTTATTCTTCTTTAAATTAGGTGAGTTCTTCCTGCACCAACTATTTGCTGGGGATTGATGTAGGGGGCAGAGCTGGCCATTATTCCAGAGCAGCAAAAATGTTCCATATAACTTAGGGTTGGTGCATTAGAATTCTTTTGCTGTTTGCCTCCCAAAGACCAGGCAGGATTAGCATTGCAGGGCTGTAAAGGCAGAGGGACTATTTGCCTCACTGATGGTGTACTTCCTGCAAATATGGTGTCATGTGGCTTATCGTTCAGCCCTGCCCTCTCTGCTTCTCAGAGCCTCATTGGGAGAAAAAAAGCTTCTACCACCAGCTCTTTCATTCTTTTCCTAATGCTTGTATTTGCTGGGGAAGTCACGGACAAGCTCAGTGGCCGTTTTCCAGCCCTTGCCTACACCCTCCTTTTCTTTGTGTGCAGATGTTCGCAGCCCAGGAAAGACCTTAGGTCTAATGAAAATAGACTGACCAAACCTTGAACCCAAAACCTGGAACAATTTTGCTTGATACATGCTTTTTCCTCAGTGGCAGCCTCTACTCCCCCAGGGTATAAATACTCACTTTCCGGAAGTATAGGTGCCTCTCCTCTCCCACTTGAAGTTGGGCATGTGGAGCTGCCATCCACGGACCCTGATACAAACAGTTGGCTTCCCAGGAAGACCAGCATTTATGGAATTTTCTCCCTTGCTCTTTGGCTCTTTGTGCTGCGTAGGTAATGAAGAATCATTTGCTGAAAGTTTCTATTGTTCCTGAGCCTGGGTTCCCATGATGCACCACCTAGCAACTTGCTCCACAGTACTGAAATCACTTTATTTTTCTTTTGAGGAATATGCTTTGCCATCATTTTCTGAGAATATGGAACTGCAGGAATCTTATTTCCAAATCTTTCTAAGCACCTGTTTGACAGTCACTGTTTTTTATAGTCTTTTCTACTATATCCTTATATGGAGTTTTACTTAATTTCTGGATTCATCCCAAACATGAGGTTTGCATTTTATTTTTGTTCTCCTTGTGGATTTGGGGTGATTACTGAGAGGGAATTGGGAAAAATCCAACTTCACTATATTGAAACTAGAAGTCTAGCTATGAAATAAGTAATTGCTTTTGTTTACTTTCAGGTAGTAATTATAATCATGGATCACATATACTGAAGATCTTTTGAGGGTTTGACTTATTCTTGATCTATTCCAAAATGAACTGGCTACATTTAACGTTTATCTACTTTTCACTTTTTCCTCGTCCCTTCTTTTTCTTTAGAGAGGAATTCTTTGATCTTCTGTTTATTTTCTTTTCTTCTCACATTTTTTTTTCACTCCAAAGCAAGTTTAGATACAGTGCCAGTATGATAATAATGAATTTGATGGGGACAATTTAGAATGAGGATAAGATGGATTAGGGAAAGCTATTAAAAATGAGGCATAAAGGAGGCAGGTGGCCTTGACTTCTGCCATTGCCAAGATAAGAAGAAAAGATAGAGGAAAAGCTCATGTGTGGTAAGTGAACCTGAACTGTTTTCACTGAGCACCTTTAGGATTTGTACTCAGGTAAACTGACTCTGTGAATGTTCGCAAACCAACTCTAATTTTGCAAGCATAGAAACAGGAAGCATCTTGACATCAAGAACTTATTGTTACAAAGATGCCAAAATAATCAATGAAGGATGCCAAACTTTGTAGTATTACACATATACTTGCTATTTAGATTCTTTTGGATAGGCAATCTCTTATCCAAATAATTTCCGTAGCATGAAAACTCAGGGATTGAAGGAAATTAACTCTCTCTGATATGCATATTTTTAATGTAAAATAAGGATTACATTTTCTTATTCTGAAATAATTACTTGAACTCCTTTATCCATCTCAAGTTTAGTTTTCTTTTCAAAAATATACTTTGCAGCTGGTGGAAGAAAAATTCACATTTAGTAGAATTCTTTAATAATAGTGGGTTTTAGAAGTCAAGACTAACTCAATTCTTCTAATCTAGTATGTAATACATATGTAATTATAATATTGGAATTTTATTTTATATACTTCTTATGCATTTTTATGTTTCAAGAAACATCATTTAAATAAAAGTATAGTAAAGCAGTCTCGTTATAGCAAAGTATCTTTTTTTAAAAGTTTACTGGGGAATGATAAACATATTGAGTAAATCAGACCAGTTGATGTATGAGTCTATCATATAAATACAAAGGGAAAAATTCCCCTCATTCTGACTTCAAGAACAGTATAGTCAGGGAACTAAGAGAAAATTCCTCCATATTGGTTTTATTAAATTTAGCAGATTTTTCATCCCAAATCTGGCATTATGCTAATATTAGTCTAATCTATTTTCCCATTTGTATCACCAAGAATGTTTTTAGTTGTCTATTGGGGTGAATTCAAAGTGAAAAACCAAGTTGTCAAAGTTAAATTTCAATTGTTAATAAGTGTCATAGTTTGGGTTCTCCAAAAGCAGATGCTGAGATTGGGTTTGGGAAGCAAGATGTTTATTAGGGATCCAATCTGTGGAACGAAGAGAAGGAGGCAGGATTGAGCAGAGGAAAACAGTTACACTGCAACGTAGGCCCACAAATCTTTGGCCAATCCAGCAGGGAACTCGGGTGAGTATTGTCCATCAGAGTGCGCCGTGAGTGTTGTACCTCAGAGTGTCCCATCTCGGGTCAAAGTGGTTGGTCTTTATATGCTTATCTCAGTAGGTCATTAGATGTGGGTTACCCTGGTAAGGAAGGAGATGACTTTAGGTGAAGTGGTCCTTTGCAGCTAGGGTAGACATGAAAAAGCTGAAAGCTTGTATCTGTTGCTGTCCACATGCATCTCAGTGGGCAGCAAGTCCTTCCATGAAGGAGATTCTGGGCCATGCATTTCTGTGTCTACTTCAATAAGAAGTTTTAACCGGTCCCTGTCATCAAGCAAGGACACTTGCAAAGTGGCATGCTCTTAGGTGATCTTCTAAACTTTTTTGATTTCTTTGTTTTGGGGTATAGCTTTGTCTATAATCACCCTCTGATTACCTTTTCTCTTGTTTTATGCATTGAGAGCTCACCATTGCCAGCATAGAGTAATGGGCTGTGTGTCTTTTCTAATAATTTCTAAGTCCTAGCTGAATTCACATATTCCTTGCAATGGTTTAGCTGTTGTTCTTACTATTACCGCCACAGTTCCTGATCTTTCCAACACCAAAACTCTTACTTTTTTGCAAAATATCTTTTGACATTTGAAGATTAGTATTCTGCAGAACACAATTGAAAAAATGCTGATTTATAGTATCAGGTCAGAATACACCCAGGTAAAGAACATATATACTTCGAGTCATTAGGGTATAATTGGTTATCAACTTATTAGGGGATGCAAATTATTACTAAGGAAAATGAAAGCACTAGAGCATCCCCTAAATGTGGTATGCTCTCCTCCTAATCATACCCAGGAATTAGACCTATTCTTACTTTCATTTATTGTCACTATTCTTATTACAATTTAATTTTTTAATAAACCAGAAATTTGGGTCAATAAGATTATATATAGTTTAATTTTTAAGCTATCTCAGACCATTTTCTGTATAATAAGTTTACAATAATCATTGTGTTGGAAAACTCATTAAAAGGGCCTTGATTTAAGTTCACAATAACAGACTGATCAATTCAAATAGAGGAAATTTAAGCCTCACATTAACCTGCCCGGAGTTTTGATCAGTCTTTCTGCCATTAGTGGGAGATTGTACTGTTCATTTAGGGCTGTCTAATACTTTCTCTGGGATGTATAGAGGATCCCTGATGAGTATATTAAAGAAAAATATCATCAGAATTATTTGTGGCTGACATTCATCAATTTTTCAGATTTACATACTGCTAATACGGTATCTACTTAAAAGTACATTCATTGAGATGAAAAATGCCATAATGAGAATTTAAAATGCTAAAGAGATAAATGGACTTAAAGCCAATATCAAAGGGAAATGTTTTAAAAGGCTTACCTTTAAATGGGTAATTTTGAGATTAAGATTTATTTGAATAATGAAAATTAACCTATTACTGAGAAATTTTTATAATTTAGTTTTTTAGGTAAAAATTTTGATTGTACATTACTTTGTTACACTTTGCAGATTAAGTAATTTTTTCTGAATACTATCATTTTTTCTCATCTCTTTGCAATACTAATAGAAATGTTTTTGGGGAAAATCAGGTTTTTGTTTTGTTTTGTTTAGGAGATTTGGGGGCAAATAAGAAAGAGACAGTAAACATTATAGGAAATAGGATTTTAAAAGTGGGTTCCATTTCTGAAAGAGTAAAGACTTTTCATTTATTTATTCAATCAACAAACGCTTACTACATAACTGACACTATTTGAGATCCTGAGGATACAGCAGTAAGACAAAGTTCATGTGCTTATGAAGCTTCCATTCCAATGAGGGAAGCAGATAAAAACAAAAAGACAAATAAATTAATATATAATTTCTATAGCATTAAATGTTATGCAAAAAGTTAAGCAGAGTAAGGGAGGGGGGATAGAGAAAGTATTCAAGAATGACCTCTTTGTGCAGAGACCTGAATGATAAGATATGGCGATGAGAGATTTTAGAAAAAGAGCCTTCCTGGCAGAGGGAAGAACAGGGGGAAAGGCCCTAAGTTCCCTGTGCTCTATTTGAAGAATAAAGAGAAGTGCTCTGAGGCTGAGCTAAAGTGAGCCAGTGGGGGTGTGGCAAGGGGTGAGGCTGGATAGCTAGTCAGGGCCGGGTCAGGATAATCACGGTCAAGAATTTGGATTTTGTTCTCAGCTTGATAGAAGCCATCAGCGAGTCTTAAGCAGAAGGAACAACATGATCTGATTTGCAATGTTCAAAGATCCTTTTGAGTGCAAGGTGGAGAAAGGATGGGGGAAAGCGTGTTGAAGCCGGACAGCTGTTAGCAGGAAGCAGCCCTAGGGAGAGGGAAATAAGGACCACCGCGATGATAAGGGCGAAGGATGTCAGAAGCCATCAGCTTTGGGATCTGTCCTGGACGCATAGGTGCTGGGCTGTTTGGGCCTAAGCAAACTGGTCAATGAGGCCATTACCAGAGGGAGAAGACTATTGAAAAACAGGTTTAGGCCAAATGTTAAATGAAAAAATGACCTCATTAACACAGTTACGGAGTCCCGAAAAATTCCTTCAGAAGGTTTTTGTAAAGTTGACTTACTCTGATAAAGAAACCCCACTAGAATTTCACTCCTTAATTGGGATAAATGGCTTCACTGAGGTAATAGGTGGCAAAAATTTATATTCAGTTTAGAAGCTGCTATTTGCAAGGATTCTTTCTTACTTTGGGAATATCAAGAAGGACAGAAATAGCTCCTAATAAGATACAGATTTATATGTCTTAACATCAGAAAGTTTTTCAAGTCTTCTATGTATGTCCTTCTCAATAAACTATCCTTGGCTAAATTAAATAGTTTTTTCAGTAAATGCAAAAGAACTTACTTTAAGTCTCCTCTCTTCCTTGGAAGCACAGTGGAAAAAACAAATCAACAGCTAGGGAAGATTACTTGCCTTTAAAAATAAAAGTAACTATATTCATGCTGAGTTATATATGAGGAAGAATGACCTGCTAACCTCTCCTTTCACTGAAAACGTAACAAGAGCAAATTATAGAAGTAGTGACTGAGGCACAGAGAAAGAGTTTTTGGCAGTAAATCAGTCTTGTAAATAAGCAGATGCTAATGAAAGCCACCAAAATTTAGGTTTATAATGAAACATATTTATATGGCAGGCTGATACAGAAACAATAAACTTTATCTACACAGGAATACATTCTTATAATTACTGTTATATGAAAGAATAATGAAGAATAATTATATTACTCTGAAAATACAACCAAACTTTCTTTAGTAATGCTGAACAGCTTCATGACAATGTTTGAGGGCCTGTTATATTTGTTGAAATAATTTCTATGTAGTATATGGGGATTGTTTACTGTATAAGCAAATTTCAGCAACCCTTTTTCATGGTATGCTTTGAATGCCCTATCTCATTTCTAAGCTAATAAATTGAAGTGTGCATTTTGAATCAACAGATGTACTGGGCAAACTTTTATGAGATTTTCCAGGTCAATATCAAAGCTTAATATTTTTTCTCAGTGTCAGGAATTTTTGTTATATGACTACCTTTCATAAGCCATGACACACAAAAAAGGTCTAAACATTTCATGGACTTAAGGATTTAAAACAAGAGAACAAACGTTCTTACTTGTTTTCATGTCTTTATGAGTGCAACCAAATTATGAAGTGTTCAATTTTTCAAGGATTAAGAAATTGTGGGAAAAGAGACTTGCAAGATTTTCCAGAATGGCTTCCTCAAGGACTGAAAAGATAAGGTTTGCTCTTCTCTAAATTTACAAATGCAAGCAATAAACACTGATCAGATCACTTTTGCTTAGTTTTGGTTAAAAAAGTATGTAGTTTTTACATATTTTCAAGGGTGGGAAATAATATATTCTAGTTTTTCCCACTGCAATTGCTCCCAGCAACAGGGGATATTGCCACAAATTTATTTTCTAAGATGTGTGAATACACAATTTCCATTAGACTTGCAGAGGCAATCTCAACTCTGTTACAATAGTACATAACCCCAAAAACAGTTACTCCAAATTGAATTAATACTCAAGAAAAATGTTTCCATTCATCACATTAGAGTTGTGATTTATTACTTAATTTCATGTTTATTGTCTCACCTATATAATCGCTGTAAATGTATTATAACAAACTATTGGTTTAATTCAGCATATATTACTGAATAAAAATCTAATTCAGAATACTCGTACAAGAGAGTTAAGCCAGTTGAAGAGTGTGTTTCTTTACATTCAACCATTTTTAATATGGTGTTTTAAGTGCTTAATTAACTAATACATTTTATGCAATGAATTATCAGTTGTTTCTATGCCCTCTGATGTTAGATATATTCAATAATCAGAAGGAGATTTTTCAAAGAAGTGCCGTCAAATTCTAAGAACAAAAAATTTTCCCCACCTAATTTTTCCAAAGTAAGCAAAAGTTTCCTCAGATCTGCAGAGCCAGGTAACTGCATCTAGGCTGCTGTCCTTAGCAAGGCTCGTTGAAGTAATTTGGATTGACCTTGTTTGACAGGCAGTACTGTCTGTGGTGTGGTAGTAATACTTGGTTGAAAAGGTGGGCCAAAAGTGATTTTCTCTTCTCAAAATATGAACAAAGAATGTCCAATCTCTGTGTGCATTGCAAATATCATCCACAGTATAATATTTTGCTTAAAACATGAATATTTTGGTCCTCATTTCAGGACCTGAAGTTGAAAACTTGGCAACCTTGATAATTACTGCCAATCAAGGAACACTGCCAAGCTTTTGAAGATGCCAAAGGCCAGTCCAGCCAAAAGACATTTTGCAAAAATAAATCTTTAAAGTCAAGTCAACAGATAAGGGCAAGAAGCATGAAATGGGTTGTATGATAATTTGACCCTGCTTTTTGGCATTCGAGAAAGATAACTTGCAAGGAGGGAGCTCTGAAGATGTGCATAGGAAATCACCCCGTGGGCTCCATAAACACAATTTAGAGTGAGCCAGCTCCTGATTATAGTTCTAAGGAATATCTGACTGCTCATAAAAGGCTTAACTAACTAAACTAATTGAGGGATGTGATGGAATTAGACTAGGAAGCTGTGAGCTAGCCTATCTTTGAGAGTTGCCAAGGCAACTCAGATGGATTGAATTGGGTAGTTATGGGGTAGGTTTGAAAATGAGACCTGGAGGAGGTAGAAAAGGGGGAGGACCAGAAAGAACCAACAGCTGGTATTAAACAGTAGCTAAAGGCAGAAGTACTTGTGGGCTCAGCTTGTGAACAAAGCTGATTGGAGTCCGTTGATCATGCTGAGCCTTTGGAATTTATACATGGGAGAAATTTAGCAAGTCAATGGTTGGTCTTGCATATATTACAGACCCAATAGTGTTCAAAAGCAGGGCTGCATATTAAATGTGATAAGGTAATTGGTCTTTCCCTTATGGTTGTTATTACTGTTTGCACATGTCCCCATTTTTTTTTCAATCTTTTTTTTATGAGTGTTCATAAGAATACTGGATTTGAAGTAGAAAAAAAGAAAAATTCCTAGAAAACGGTCCATATGAAAAACAAGCTAGTTAACAAGATATGATTTAAAGAATATATTGTACTTTAGCCCCAAAGAGTTAAAACCAAAATGTTTTACTGTGACAGAGCAAATCTCTAGCCTCCAACAATTCTCTTTCCTCAGATTGCCATTGCCAAACACAAATATGCTTTACTGAAACTCTATTCCTCCTCCCCAGCAGAACCATTATCATTTTTGTGTGAGAGTGGCCGTGTTTAATATTTTTCTGAATTTCAAAACTAAGTCAATTAAAAATAAAGTTCACTTCTTTTAACATAGAATGATTATTTATGTTTATTTTAAAAATCCAATTTTTTTTTTCTCAGGTTTATTTTCAAAACAGCTTTTTGTAGGTGTGTATGAAATTTTAATTTAACTACTGCCCAAGGATGCCTTTTCATCATGTTTGTAAAAGAGATTGATTTTAGACAGGTAGAAAGCATGCAGCATGCAGCCAAACACAGAAAAGTTAATGCTGGTCTTAAAATGTAGCTTTTTGTCATCATCTCCCTATTGGGAACTTACCTATGCCAATTTGTTCATAACACAATACATGATTTCTTTTGAGGGGATACATTAACAGTCTCTGCTAATGAAGTTTTGCGCTGGGTGAGCTTTAGTTATGCTCCCACAAGCCAGCAATGTGCTGGTAAATCCAACTGGCCTCCTGAAAAAAGTGTGTGCGCACACACACACACATGGGTAAAAGTTCTTTATACATTTTACTGATAAAAAGGATGGGAAGCACACATCTAACATAGACAATATTCATGATTGTAAATTCCATCTAGCCAATTGAATCTCAGAGTTTTACAATCTCTTATATCCTTAGCCATTCTGTAGTTGCAACTGATGAATAGATAAGTCTTCATGACTGTTAGTTGATATTTTTGCTAACGTTGATGAGTAAGATGAAAGTGAAATATTGCAGACATATGTTAAAACTTCATTTGATTGTCAGTGGCATAAGTGACTTCTTTACTGAATAAGATGATACGTTTTGAATACTGGTAGAATATCTCCTCAAAATTTTTACTGTTTATGTTGTAATGGCTATAGATATGCCACATATTTACATTACATCAACATTATTAACATTTTTCTACATAACTTTAAGACAAGCAGCTAAACAATAAATCAACCCCTGATTTGTAGAAAGTTATTGATAGGGATATGAATAACAGAAGCAATTGTAGTAGCCACCTTTAAAGGACCACCTTCCTGATTAGAATGCTAGTCGGCCAAGCTACACACTACATATTCTTGAATGGAAGGTTTGCATAATATTATATTCTATGTGTTAAAGCATTTTGATACACATTAAATTATTTTAATGCAAAGTATAGCTACTGTAACACTGCCATTTGATATTACTGAGATTTGTAGGTTGTCCTGTGTCAATACATCTGTAATTAATTACACTTACAAATAATGAGCTCCAAGAAAAATATGAAGCCCTGAAGACCATATAGAGTGATGAAAAAGTAATATGTACTCTTGCAAATAAAGAAGTCAAGTCAAACTATATAGAAGTACATCAATTAAAAAATGAAAGTTGCTACCCCCTTTACCTACTACTCTAGTCCTACTCCCCAAAGTTAACCACTATTGATAGGTGGCATGTATCCTTTGATTTTATTCTGCACATATAGTTTAATGAGAAAGCATTACAAAATACTTTATTATTTATTTATAATAAGTTAACACTGTATTATTTCTATCTTTAAAGAGATACATTTATACAATACTATTCTACAGCATGTGCTTTTTAAAATTAATATTATATTTTCTGGGGTCAGTGCATATAACTCTTGCTCGTTCTCTGTAAAAGTATTCTACAACAAGGATTTGCGATTAATTGTAATCATGTTTTTACTAATAGAAGTTTAGGTTTCCTTCAAGTTTTTGTTTTGTATGTGCGTTTTGCTTTTGCAAACAATACAGCAGTAAATAGCCCTGCACATATATCTTTGCGCAGTGTGTGAATTTCTATAGGAGATAGAATCCTAGAAATATGATTTGCGGGCTCCTTTGAGTACTGATCATGTATTTATTTTGCAATTACTGAATCATCCTGGTTTCATTTCTAGTTCTGTATATAAATATTTGCCAATCCATCATCCCCAGGTAGTTCCCAAATAAACTTCAAGAGTTCCCCTTCTTTTGAGGTCATTGAGTTCTGCATTATTTTGCTTTTGAATATTTTGTATTTCTAAAGCTTTTGATTCTGGAACTTACATTTAATGCAACTGCTTTCATTAGTGAACCATCTGACCATTAATTTTAAGAAACAAGTGAAATGATATTATAGACCACACTTATTGTTAACAAAGCAGAGTAAACTGAATTCCTAAGCTTTGAGTGCATTAGCATTTCTTCAGAACGCAATTATCTGTGTCTCTGGGAAAATAGAGCATGTGTCCTTGAGATATACTTGTGAAGACAAACACTTTAAATTGTGTAAGTAATTCTGTTTCTAGGTCAGATTCTTGAAAAGTAACTCTTGAAGCTATGAAATTATGTAGGCACATGATTTGGGCAGCAATGTTTAGAGCTTTAACACAATAGGAAAGTATTAAGTCATTCAAAATTGAAGCTGCTGCTGGAGTCTGAGCTGGGTGGATTCTCAAGTTTTGGTGAATTTTATAAGGCCTTACTGTACTGGGTCAATGATCTCTTATGAAACATTCATGTCACAAATATTTGGTGTGTTTCTTTCAATTAAAGAAATCAGTGTTTTTATCTGTAATTAAGCTAAGTGATTTGCAACATAAACTCCCTTCACTTATATTTATTGATGTTATTCAACGAGCTTAATTATCTGTTTTAATTTGCTATGATGCATTTGAGGCATTCTCCTCTGCTGCCTTGAAATACTCAGATTTTTAAAACCCTATGAAGTAGAAAATGTCAGGCTGAGACACCTTTGATGTGTTGATGTGAAGTGTTGGGTGAGCAAGGGTGAGTAAGGGGTGAGTGGGGGGTGTGTGTGTCTGAAGTTACTGTTTATCTACTTAAATTGGTGATTGAAAAATATGAAGATGGTATAATCTCTAAAAGGGCACTCTTTAGAGAAATGGACAAACGTATGGCCATATGGTACTGTATGAAATATTCAAAGGGGATAGGCTGATTTTCAAAGGATACGTGAGGATAACAGAAAGAACTTCAAGAATTCTAGAAAAAAAACAACCTGCAGGGTCTTTCAATCACTGATCATGTATTTATTTATTTTGTAATCACTGAAATCATCCTGGTTTCAATTCCTGTAAAAAACAAACAGGGGACAAAGAGTAGTCATGGAAACCAAATAGGGTCATATTAACCTCACAGGTTTTCCCAAGTGTTTATAGTGTGAGAGGGACAAATAGCTAAATCCATAAGCAACTTCTGTTTCCACAACTGAATGAGCTCAAACATTTGATTTGTAGATCTTACAATATATTGTCAGTACAGAAATAAAAGTAAATCATTCAGCTCTCATTGAGATAAGAAGTCTATAGATCCAAGCGAGGGACTGTCACAGAATTATGACCTAGAGAAGATCGGGGTGACATTGTTTTTTTTTAAATAGGTACTGGGGATTGAACCCTAAACCCCGTGTATGCAAAGCAGGCACTCAATCGCTGAGCTACTCTTACACCTCCTTAGGGTGATTCGTTTTTTTTTTCTTTTTAATAATATATATATTTTTTATTTTTTAAAAGATACTTAGATTATATAAATGTTACACAAAAAAATATAGGAATTCCCATATGCCCCACTCCCCACACCTCCCACACCCTCCCACATAAACATCCTTCATTAGTGTGGAACATTCATTGCAATTGATAACTGCATCTTGGGACTTTGCCATTAAGCATGGACTATAGTTCACATTGTAGTCTACACTCTCTCCCACACAGTTCTGCATGTTATGTGATGATATAAAATGGCCTGTATCTGTCATTGCAATGTCATTCAGGATGATTCCCAAATCCTGAAACAGCCCCCATATTACAACTGTTTTTCCCTCTCCCTGCCCCCAGAGCCTCCAGTGGATATTGGCTCCACATCAATGTTGTAATTTCTTCCATTGCTAGAATCACAATATGTCTATGGTAGAATACCAGTAAGTCCACTCTAGTCCATAGCTCTTCCCAATCCTGAGGATTCTGGGATGGTGACGTCCACTTCACCTCCAATTGAGAGGGGGCTTATATCCCGTGGGGCAGATGGATGGGACTGTCTTACTTGCAGTTGCAGACTCTCTCTGTTCCTTGGGATGGTCATTGTCCATCATCATCTCTTTGTTAGTTGTCCTGGGTGAGTCCAATGAGCTGTGGAGTAGTGTTGCAACTCCGCTGAGGTTCTGGGCCCAGCTGGCACATGGATAGCCCAAAGACTTGGGTCTCTTGGACGTACACCTACAAACTCCAGCACCAAGTATAGGTTTAAGTTCAAGGGACAGATGAGCCATGTGTAGGGAAGACATAATTGAGTCCAACTCTGTCACTCTCAGGAGCACAATCTCCAAAGCAGGGCCCATTGGCAAGGCATTAAGGTGATTCTTGATCTTTACTGAGAGGTCATCGGTATTTGATTTATTAGAGCAGCAGATAAAGAAAAGCTGTTAGCATGATAAAAAGCTCCTGAAATATGTTTTCTTGCTATTTAAAAACATTTTATTCTTTTTGATAAAAATCATTGAGGTATTTAATTTTGAGGACACTAGACTGTAGGTTTTATGAAGGCTCTGAGGATATGTTTTTGCTCCCCAGATTCCTAGGGCCTGTCACAAAATAAGTGCTAATGTATACTGAATGAATGAATGAATAAATGATTGATAACAGAAGAAAGGAGATCCTTCCAAGACTAAAGTGTTGAAGAAATGTTTGTTGTGGTGATAGGCAGTCTCTGGACTGGTCCCCAACTATTTCTGCCTCCTGGTACTCATGCGATTTTGTAATGTCTCTTTGAATGTGGATTGGATTGAGTGACTTACTTCTAATGAATAGCATATTGCAAATATGATGGGATGTCACTTCCAAAATTAGGTCACAAAAGAGACTCTGGCTTCTGTCTTGCTTGCCTTACCCTTTCCCAAGAATCCTCATCCTAGGAGAACAGGTTGTCATGTTGTAAGTAGCCCTATGAGAGACCCATGCAATAAAGAGCAGATGAACTGCTATCTTTAATAGCCAGTGAGGACCTGAGATGAACCAACAGCCACATGAGTGGGTTTAGAAGTGGAACCTTCCCCCAGTTGAACCTGGAGGTGACTGCAGTCTTGGCTTGATTGCTGTCTTGTAAGAGATTCGGAGTCAGAGGCAGCCAGCTAAGCTTCACCCAGATTTCTGACCCACAACAATTGTGAGATGCTATGTGTTTATTGTTTTAAGATACTACATTTTGGGACAATTTGTTCCACAGCAATAGATAACCCATATAGTTGTATTAAGCTGTTGAATTGAATTCATTAGTTATAAATGCTCCATCTAACTGCAAAACCCCTGAAAATAGTTGATATTTTGTTGAAAAATATAACCCTTCCATTTAAAAATTATTTTGTTACACTTATTCTTCCCTCTCCCTCCCCTCAGAATGTCTGGTGACTACTGCCTCTATATCACTATTACTAGTTATTCCATTGCTAGAATAATAATTAGTCTACTTTAGCTTATAGTTGCAATCCCCCCTTATGTTTATTCATTCCTCAATCTAGGGGATTTGGGGATGGTGATGCCCACTTTGCTTCTAATTGAGAGGGGGCTTAGATCCCATGGGGCAGATGGGTGGAACTGTCTTGCTTGCAGTTGCAGATACTCTGTTTTTCAGAATGGTCGTTTTCCACCATCATCCTTTTGTTAGTTGTTCTGGGTGAGTTGGATGAATTGGAGGGTAGGTGTTGGCTGCACCTCTGCTGAGATTCAAGGCTCAACCAGCGTATGAACAGCTGGAAGATTTAAGTCTCTGGGACACACATTTAATGGGTATAGTGCTAATTATAGGTGCAGATGAAAGGGGAATAAGAACCATGTGTAGAAGAGTTATAAATAAGTCCAACTCCAATGCATTGGGGGGATAGGTTATCATATATTCCAAGGTAAGGCCCACTGACAGGGTGCCGAATTCCTGGGGTTGTTTGCCCTGCCTAGAGTGTCCAGATGTCTCTAGAGCCCTGAATGGTTGTATACTCTAAAACCAATTAATTAGTCAAAGGCACAAGTTACTTACAATTATTAACATAGAGATATTTGTGCTGAATTACTTATACAGGAATAAGAGGTAAAACATCTTGATGGTCCTTTCACAGTTTTGTGGGTGAGTATTGCATTTAGATCAATGAGAGTAATATACTTATTCAGACATTGAATTAGGTTCTCCAGAAAAACAAAACCAACAAGGTATGTATATGTTTGTGTGTTCATGTGCATGTGTGTGTATGCAGGATTATTAAGAGATTTATTATGAGGAATTGGCTCACGTGACAATGGGTGCTGGCAAGTATGAACTCTGGGGCAGGCCACAAGCTTAGAAACTCCAATAAAGGTGATATTGAAGTCTGTAGTCTGAATTTCCCAGGGGAAGGTGGCTGGCGGGAAATTCTGGTAACAGCGTATGTTTAAGTTGAGAAAGAAATTCTGCTTTCTGACCTTTGAACCTTTCAGTTCTTGCTTTTAAGACCTTCAGATGATTGGATGGGGGATTTACTCACATTGCTGAGGACAATCTCCTTTGTTGATTGTAGATGCAATTGGATGATTGTATATGCACATCTCATCTACAATATACCTTCCCAGAAATAAGTAGGCCAGTGTTTGACAAAACAACTGCATGCCATCATCTAGCTATGTTGACCATGAAATTAATCATTCATCATCTTCAATAAAATGTGCCCATTCCTTCAGGTGGAGCCCTCATGCACAACAGTGTGGTGAAGCTTGTGGTTAGTGGTATAGGCTGACTGGATTTGAATCCCAGCTTTGCTGCTCATTAACAATAACTTTGGGCAAGCCACTAATCTGTACATTAATTTCTTCATCTATAAGGGAATGAGAACATTTATGGCATCTACCTCTAGGGTGACTTTAAAAATGAGTGAGATATAACATATAAAAGAGTAGTCCACATGAGTGATGAGATCCCATGCTCTGGTCATAAATGAAGGAGCCACAATTTAACTTTTTCTTGGACTTTTCTCAAGGAGTTCAGTTTTTCCTTGTCTTTCCAGT
This sequence comes from Cabassous unicinctus, assembly GCA_029593785.1. Taxonomy (NCBI): domain Eukaryota; kingdom Metazoa; phylum Chordata; class Mammalia; order Cingulata; family Chlamyphoridae; genus Cabassous; species Cabassous unicinctus. The sequence continues at coordinate 32,167 of JAQZBX010002413.1, read as the reverse complement.
TATTTGGCCCCCTGTTTTGATGACCTTAGTGCATTTCTGCCATCAGAGAACAAGTGCTTCTTCACAATCTGTACATACCAGTACTCCTTGTTGATTTTTAAAAATTTATCAAAGATATACTGGCACATGGTTTAAAGCTGGACTGTCAAATAAGGCAGTTTTAGCCTTTTTTGGCTACTGAGAAATTGAAATATGGCTAGTACGAATTGAGATGTGTGAAAATACACCCTGTGTGGGGGGGAAATATATATATATAATTATGCTTTAATAATTTTTTGTAAAGTTTACATATTGAAATGGTGATTTTTGTAAACATTGGATTAAATAAAATATATTCTTAAAATTAGTTTCTCTTTTATTTTTTTAAGGTAGCTACCAAAAATTTACATTTATATATGTGGCTCTCATATTTCAATTGGAATGCTCTGTGGTTTGTTAAGAAAAATAACCTTCCTCTTCTTTATCCCCTCCTCCCCCTGCATGTATTTTCATCTCTTTTAGCTGATTAATTTGGTTGTTATCACTTCCTCTCTAAATAACATGCTTTTGTTGCTACTTTTTGATATTTTTAACTGTCTTAGTTTCCCAGAGCTGCTATGGCAAATTCCATACAATGAGACATTGGTTTAAAAAAAAGAATTTATTGTCTCACAGTTCTGGAGTCTAGAAGTATAACATCAAGGTATTTGGTAGGGTTTCCTTTCTCTCCTTGTGTCTCCTTGTGTCTGGTTTTCTCTGACTTCTGGCTTCTAGTAACAAACTGTGTTTGAATTTCCTTTGCTTATAAGGACTCCAGTCATATGGGTTAGGTCCAACCTGATTCAATTTGGCATCATCTAAGTAAGATATCTGAAGATCCAATTCACAAATGAGTCCACACCTTAAGTAATAATGTCTTCAAAGGTCCTATTTACAAATGAGTTCGCACTCACAGGTCCAGGGTCTGATGTTGACTCCATTTCATCTATTTTTTTTTTTTTTTCAAGAAGCTCTTTCCAGAGCCATCAAATCTATTCCAAACCACTCTGGGTGCATTTTTTTTATCTGGTGCACCGCCACCACCCTGGAATCTCCCTTGTTCACCATCCTTGGGATTCCCCTCATGCAGCTTCTCCATTGGCTCATTTCTTTTCTACACCAGGACTTCCTCTTTCTTCATGTATTTCCTTGTTTTGGTGAACTACACTCTCTGAAGGTCTTCAGGGAAAGGGAGCAAGGGAGATAATATTTTTAAGACTTGCATATCTGAAAATGTCTTCATACTGGTTGGGATAGTTCGTGCAGAATTCTTTAGAATTTCCCTTTTGAATTAGAATGCCTAGCTTAGAATTCTCTAGCTTTCAGTGCTGCTATCAAGAAGTCTGCCATCATTATGATTCCAGATGGTTTATCTGAGACAATAGTTTTTTTCTCTCTGGAAGCTTATAGGATCTTTGTTTTGCTCACAGTGTTCAGTAATTTCACTATGGTATACATTGGTGTGATTCTATTCACTACTAATGTCTGTTCCTTCTCTCTGGAACATTGATATCCAAAAATATCCATTTGGCTAATAATTCCCTTACCTCCTTCTCAGTAATATCTATTGTGACTGCCCTCTTAAAATTGCATCCGGTTTTTCTCCCTCCACCTGCACTGCAGAACCCTCTTACCCAGTCTGCTCTGATTTTTTTTTTCATAGCACTTAAAACATTATACCATCAGCTCTGTTTTCCAGTTAATCTCTTTTTCCATTAATCTCTTTTCAGTTGTATCTAATCTGATGTTTGATACATCTATTTTATTTCAATTATCACACATTTATTTCTAAAAGTTTTATTTGGTTCTTTTACAAATCTGATTATTTTTTATGGCTTCTTTCTCTTTACTCATCTTTTTTTGTTCTTTTATATCTTTAGACAAAGTACATGCATTTACTTTATATTCAGTATCTAATGATTCCAGAATCTCAAGTCTTTGTCTGGTTTTGCTGTTTGTTCTGGTTGCTGACTCCTATTTCCTTTGTGCATGTGTATGTGGGTTGGTATTATGCAATCTTAATTTTTAACTTTTTAATACTAAGTAGGAATCCTGTGAGAACTGGGTTGAAAGGGGATCAACATCTACTTCTGTCAAGGTTTCGAGGGCTTGATCTCATTGACTCTTCTAATGAGATTCTTGGGGTATTTCAAGACGAGTTGGATGTATAATTCCAGGCTTGTGTGGGCTGGTTTCTTTTTGCTAAACCGCAGCGATGTTTTTTTTTCCTCTCTGAAAACTAAAACACAGAAATTAGACCATTTTCTTTTTTAACTCTACCTTTGTTGAATGGGTTTTCTTATAGATAGTTCTCTTTGTATATGCATAGTATTAGCCAAAGGGGTACTGATGCAAAGTACCAGAAATCTGTTGGCTTTTATAAAGGATATTTATTTGGGGTAAAAGTTTACAGTTACAAGGCCCTAAAGAGTTCAACTCAAGGTTAGTTCCTCACCCTAGTCTCTTGCCACGTGTTGAAGCAAGATGGTAGGTGACATCTGTGAGGGTGCAGCCTTCCTCTTTCCTCTTAAGGCTCCATGGGCCCAGCTTCTTCTGATTTCAGCTGTAGCTGGAGGGCTCATTTCTTTCCGGGCCTGCTCAGCTGCTCAAGGCTCTGGTCTTTTCAGCTGCAAACTATCAGGTGCATGGCTCATCTCTCCCCAGGGCCGCAGGATCAAAGTTCTCTTCCCCGTCTATGGAGCACTCTCTCTTTTCTTGCATATCTGCTTCTCTGTGTCTCCTTGATTGAGTGTCACTTTATGTAGCCCACAAAGGGGTCGCGGACTCAAACTGAGTTGCCCTAATGATGTGGTTGAATGAAAGCCCTCATCTTAACATAATTTAATCAAAGCCATCTCAACTGAATCTAATGCAATTGAAGGGTATCACGTGCAGAGGCACAGACCAGTTTACAAACATAATCCATATTTCTTTTTGGAAATCATAATATCAAACTGCCATACTACCAAAGACTCAACTTTACATGGGATGGATTCAGCTTTTTCATCCTACCCTACACAGGTGCCTGAGGCTCTGGCCATCTGCATGGTGCTCATAGAGGCTCTGAGGTTATGCTGCACACTCAGCTTTCTTTTACCACCTGGGTATTTCTACTTCTGTTTTGTTCTTGGCCACGACAGATTACCTGAACTGCTTTAGATATTGTCCATCCTTTCAGGAAAATTCTTCCTTGACATTTTAAGCTGTTTATGGGTAAAGAATTTCAGGATTGTTATTGTACTGTAACACTGGAAACAGAAATGCATGCCAATTTTTAAATATTATGAGTTATTTTATCATACAAATATATATCTATGTGTGTATATAAACACACATATTTCTTAGTTTTCTGCCAGAGCTGCTATGACAAGTACCACACACTGGTTGACTTAAGAACAGGGATTTATTGACACAGGTTTGGGAAGCTGGAAGTCCAAAATCAAGGTGTCAGCCAGGCCAGGTTCTCTCCCTGAAGTTTGTAGCATCTGGTGCTGGTTTGTGCAAAGCTTATATTTCCTTGGCTTGCATCTCTGCCTTCCTGCACTTGGAGATCTTTTCTCCTTTTGTCCCTCTACTGGTTTCTGCTGACTTCCGTTTTTTCCAGTCCTTCTCTGACTGACAGCATCTGAATGCCCTCTCTTTATAAAGCTTGCAGTAATAAGGATCAAGACCCATCCTGATTCAGTCTGGCCATACCTTACCTAATAACAGCTTTAAAACGTCCTATTGCCAATAGGTTCACACCCCCAGGAATGTGACTGAGACTTGAACATGTCCTTTGTGGGGTACATGCCCCAATCCCCAACAATATATAATGCATAAAATGTAAAGCATAATGTAAATAACACCCATGCGCCTACCAATCAACTTAAGAAATGGAACATTTCCAATTTTGAAGCTTTCTGTTTGCAGTCTATGATTTCGTCACACTCTCTTCCCCAAGAGATGTCAGTTATCTTGAATTTTGGGATATCATTTCCTTGATTTTCTTACTACTTATACTAAATATGATAGCATCCCTTAAAAATTATGTTTATGTTTGCATGTCTTCAAACATTATGTAAAAATCATAGTGCTGACATTTATTTGCAACTTGCTTTTTAATTTGTTGAAGTTTGCCTATGAGATCCTATAAAAAACTTTTTTTTCCTTCAAAAAAAAAAAACAAACAACATAAAAAAAACTTACTCATGAAGTTGTCAGGCCAATGAATAAGTGTCATAAAACAAATAATTACTAAAGGGCTTGGGAATTTCTGTTTTCTTTTTATTGGAAACAAAAGTTCAGTAGAAAAATTTAATATTGGCTAGTTGTCCATTTATCAGAAAAATATATAATAATTACAGGAAAAGAAATGCAAATTCTTCTACTTGACAGGAGTTTTACATTGTGTTTGTTACTCTCCTTCCTATAAACCCAGTGCTAACTACACAATTCCAGATGAGTTAAATAGAGGTTTAACTATGTTTTTAAAGATTAAAAACCCAGCAAGAATTCAAATTATACATAATGCCATCAAGCTTCCCACTTATTTCACACACAAAAAATTTTAACTTAAGAACTTTGAATTGGAAGAAATGTGTTTACTTTTGATTCATCCATTCATTTCCAAACAACTTAACATTTTCTTTCTTCCTTCTTTGCAGCTCCTTTTGGGTACGGTTGAAAATATTTCTTACAGATTATACATCCTACAAAATTTCCCCCTTTTTAAACTTCACTCTGTTTTCAGATATCTGTGAGTTAATTTCTTGGATAAGAGCCAAAGGAAGAAAAAGCAATAAAGAGGGAAACAACAACAATGGGAAAAGTGTCTTCATTTCATGGGGGACAAGAGTGAAAATTCTTTTCTCCATTCTGGGGAACTTTTATTACATTTCCCATCCACTCGTGAGTTAGTAAGATTTGGACTAAAATAAGAGAGAGGGAGTGCTAGCTCCTTTATTTTCTGCCACTGTGGGGAAACTGGCATGCCTTCTACAACTATATAAATGACTAAATTCTACCTGCCACTCATCAGAACAGGAGAAAGGGATTTTCATGAAAAACAGAGGCCAGATCTCATAAACTACCGTGAGATACAGTCTGCCTTGAACAAAACAGGTACTCAATAAAACAGCTTTTTTGCTTTAAGTAAATTTCAATTTTCTATTCAGATTTTCACCACTAATAGACTCTTAAAAATAAATATTATACAAGGTAATACAAGTTCTGTAACATACATGTTTAAACATATTTCATACTTCTCCCCCAATGCCATTTAATAGGGGTTCTGTTATAGAGTTTCTTTTTTGTTGCAGCAAAATTAGCCATAAATATTTCTGTAGTTTGTCATTTTCCAATATTTGGAAGTTATAATATTTTTCTGTGGAAATTGCTATTTCGACAGTCTTCCTGAAATGCTTAATGTGTTTATTATTTAGCACTACTATGTATTACTTTCTGTTTTTCCATGTTTTCTTCATTTGTGCATGTTTTCTCTTTTCAACCAGATAGTTTCCTCTGTTTTCTAATTTTCATGTGTTCTCCACTCTCACTAAAATATCACTGGGCAACTTTTCATCCAGGAAATATTTATTGGGCACCTACTATGTGCCAGGTGTTGTTTGAAGGTACAGGCTACAGGAGTAAATGAGAAAGGCAAATATCCTGTACTTAGGTAACTTGTGTTGTAGTGGAGAGACAGACAATAAAGAAGAAATAAAATAAAGAAGAATGAGATGTTAATTTCAAATAGTAATGAGTTCAACGAAAAGAAAAATAAATAGGGTGCCCCAATAAGAGTGGTGAGCAGGTGAAAACCTTCTTTGCCCTGTGTTAAGAAGAATTACACACATTGTACTGTATATCCTCTTACTGTCGTACTGGGCCACTGTCTAACAGACTTACCCAAGAGTTATTTAATTCTCTAGGGCAGGTATCTTTGTTTGGCGTATTACTTACTAATGATTAGGACCCAGATTCCACAAAGTTACTTGTATCATGAAGATTATTGTCCAGCAGAGATGGCTTTATCTGGTAGAGACGATAACCCCAAATTAAACACTTTTATTATCCTGTAAGATATAACAAATTTTGTCTCTAATACAGCAAATTTATTTCAGCATACCTTTCCTAATTGATTTGCAATTGTCTATTCCTCAAATTCTCCTTGGAACCAGCTTTATCACCTTTCTTGTTCCCTTATTAATGAGTTAAAATCTAATATTCATTCTGTATTGTATGTGAGTGATGATTTTAACTTTTTGAAAATTATAATTTGACCAGAGGATGAAATGGAAAACTTTTCCGAAAAGGGAATCTTTGAGCTCAACTCTAATTGAAGAACTGGGGGCAGAATCTGCTAGGCTGACAGAGCAGGATCTTGAAAAGCCCCAAGCAGAAATGAGCTTGGAGCATTCAAGGAGCAAAACCTACAAGGAGCAGAAGAGAAGGAGGAAATGAGTTTGGAGAACTAGTCAGGGAGCAGATTATGCAGGGCTTTGGAGATAATGAATAATGACTTCAATAAATTATTTTTAAACTATATTTTCAAGGAAATCTTTACACGTACGTGCTTGAGGTAATTTCTTCAATTTCTGAAAAAAGTTGAATTAGGGGGAAAATAGAAGAATTAACAGACAGACAAAAAATGGAAAACGTGTTTTTAACAAAGAAAATATATTGAATCATGCTCTCTGAGACTGTGGTTTCATTTCAGTTGAAGCTTTCAAGTGGGTACAAATATTGCTATAGGTCCCCTTTCCTTCCTTATTTTTCTCAGCAAAGAAGGTAAACTCCAGACTCCAAATTATCAGAGCTCTGCGGAGGAGAAAATAAAAGCAGGTCTCTGTGACCAGTTCTGCCTCTGATGGATTGGCTTTATTGAGGATGTTTTAGCTTCCCCATCTCTGCAGTAAGCATGGAATTACATAGAGTTCTGCGTAGTGACTCCGTGAAAGGTTTTAAGACTGATGCAATTAGCTGTAAGTCATTTTAACTTTATAAGAGAAAGAATCCTTACTCTCTGGCCTAGGGTTTATGTTTCTCTCCCACCTTGCTTTGCCCCCTTGGTCCCTCACAGAGTAGGCAGAAAAACAAAGATTTTTAAAAGGGCAGCTGCAGTTCCTTATTCTTTTTTCCTTCTGATCCAAAGAGCTCTGCGCTGTTAATTTCCACTTCTTAATTTATAAAAGGTCATAATATTGTGCTTGTTCTCTGTGGTCTTATTTTAGCAATTTGTTTTATTTTCTTAAGGAAGAAAATGCAAAGAACTAATGTAAGATTATGGGCTTTTTTTTTTTTTTAATTAGTTTTTTTAAAAATTTGCCTGCTTGTCTAAGTTTCTTTATTGTGCCCTGACCTTTTTACAAAATTTGTTCTCAGTTTCTATTTTATTTTTCCAGTGTTGGGTAAAGGTCTCAGCTGTCACCCAGATGGCAGAAATCCACCAGAAAATCCAAACTGGGGAAATCCCAGAGTTTAAAAGAAGAAATAATATTTGAAAAACAAAACAAAACAAAACAAAAAACCCATCATACAAAAAGAAATGTGTTTAGTGATACTTTTGTTTCCTAGTGAGGTACTCTAGCAAATTCTGAGATAAGAGATGGTAAAAATAAGAAAATGCAGGCAAATTTAATGATCAGAATACTAATTTCCCCCTTATCTGTTGGGAGCCAAAAAGGATGCTATAGATATTTCAAAGCCCAGCTTCTGAATGAAATACATATTAGCAAACCATTTTATGCCTTTATGCTCCTTCCATTTTGTTTTCAACAATTCCCACAACAATGTTCTGGTATCCATACCATATGAAGACACATTTCATGCCACAACCCATTTAGGGATTCTGTAGCTCAAACCAAGATGATATGCTACAGCTGAGAGCAGATGCTTCTTGGCATCTTGCAAGGGTAAATTCTGAACTGTGTGCTCTTTTGAATATTGTCTGTATATTGGCAAGATTCAAATAGACTCTGCAAACAACAGGGCCTTGGGAATTGTGTACATCTTGAGAAGTAATTTGAGTAGCATATATTTAAGCCAATCCATTCATATTTGTGCAAACCCAAGCAATTTATATTCCTGGATGTCAGCTTGAAAGGGATATTAGAAGAATGGTGATGCTTTACTCTTATTTTAGGTAAAAATCATGGATAATCATGTATTTACATGTTAATTTATATCACCCTGAAGTGTGCTGAGGACCTAAATTATTGCAAACTTCCATGGAAGGCAACTTGGATGTATATATCCAAAAACTTAAAAATATTCACAATCTTTGATTCATCAATTTTTCAAGGAAATGAGAATATATATGTTCAGGATTGTATATAATTTATTATGTTATCATGTTTATTTTAATGAAAATCTGTAGTTTAAATGGCCAGAAAGAGATGTTAAATATTATTCATTCATATGATAGAATACTTAGCAGCAATTATATGTTCATAAAGATTTATAATTATTAAAATGGAAATATGTTTTTAACTGTAAAACCAGGTGATAAAGTGGTATTAAAATGTGATCCCATTTTGGTAAAAATATCACAATGTTTTGTTCCATTTGAATTCTAATATGTATGAAAATTTAACTCCACTACAGCACAAGAAGATTTCATAAAATATTTATGACCAGATCAGTCTTTGTTGAAAATAACAAAACATGTTTAGTGTGCAAATTAGCTGTCTTATGGTAAAAAAGTGTATGTGTGTGCCTATACGTTTATTGAATGATCCAGGGTACAAATAAATGTAGGTTTACAAAAAATTTGAGCTGTCACAGGGTCCACTATTTTTAGTCTGCTCCATGGGTCAATGTGTTCAAGAGATGGTACATATATATATTTAATAAGTTATGAAATATAATTAATTACTGTGACCTGGTGTCAGATTGTATTGTAATGGAAATATAGCATGTTTTGTACCTGAACAGACTCAAGGAAACTCCTGACTTCTTTACTTACTATTTGGGTACTTTGTGCTCTCTTCCTTATGAATAAAATAGTGATCCAACACCTCTCTTTTAGGGTTATTGTTAGAGTTAATGACATATCATATGTATATGTACAGTACGGTGCTGGGCACTTAGTAGACACTCAGTAAATGCTAGCACTGTTTCACTTTTACAGTATTTTTTGCCATGAAGTTTAGTTGTTATTCCAACAAATAGCATCATCTACAATTTATACAGGAAAGAAAAACTTATTTGAATAAGTCTAAAGATTCAAGCCTCATGTGTAACAATAAATCAGAGCTGAAGGATCCTAGGAATTTTATGGGTATCTGAAGGCAACCGATTCAGAATGAAATACCTAGATTTCATTTTCCCACTCGTTCCCCTTGCACTGTGAAGTGTGTATACATGTGAGATAAATGACTTTTTCCTGCTTTTAGATGATAAGGCCCAAAATGTGGAATTAAAAACATTTTGCTCAAATCAAAACTACAATGAAATATCATTTCACACCTATTAGACTGGCCCCTATGTGGAGAAATAGGGACACTCATTCACTGTTGGTGGAAATGTAGAATGGTACAGCTACTGTGGAGGACTGTTTGGCAATTCCTAGGGAAGTTGAATATAGACTTGCCAAGGGACCTGGCAATACCATTGGTAGGTGTATACCCAGAAGAACTGAGAGCACAGACACGAATAGACAACTGCATACTGATGTTCATAGCAGCATTATTCATGATAGCCAAAAGTTGGAAGCAATCCAGGTGTCCATCAACTGATGAATGGATAAACAAATTGTGGAGTGTATACATGATGGACTAGTATGCAGCGGTAAGAAGAAATGAAGTTGTGAAACATATGACAATATGGATGAAACTGGAGGACATTAGGTTGAGTGAAGCAAGCCAGACATAAAAGGACAAATATTGTATGATTGTGCTATTATGAACTAAATATATTATGTGAAATATATATACATTTTGTGAAATATGAAATGGGTAAAAGTGCATATAGAAGGCCATTTTTCTTTGAAGTTGACCAAATGTAGATTAATACTACAAAATGTTAATATCAGACCAAAAAAAAAAAAAATTATACTACATAAAGGAGACCAGACACAGAGTACTACATATTGTATGATTCCATTTATATAAAATGTAAATATAAATCAATTTATAAAGATGAAATTTAATTAGTGGTTATGTAGGGCTGAGTAAGGAATGCTAAGGGGCATGGAGTCTTTCTATTTGGAGTAATGAAATTGTTCTAAAATTTTTGATATGATGAATGTACAATATTGTGATTATACTAAAAGTCATTGATTATGCACTTTGGATAGGTCATATGGTATGTGACTATCTCTCAATAAAACTGCTTAATAAACAAAAAAAACCATTTTGCTCATTTAAGTGGTGAAAACGTTGAACTCTGCTTAGGATATTTCTTTACTGAGATTAGTTTTCTAGACAGTTGTTTCTCCTTTACAAGGTTCTGAGCATGTATCTGAGGGAGGTTTGAAGCTAGCGCTATATAATCTGAGAGACCTGTTGAAACAGGAAGGGAAAGAGGGAGGGGGAGAGGGAGGGTTGTGGTTAATTTAAATAAGAGTGGATCTTATCTGTTTTATTTTAAGAAGTCTGTGAGATCCATGAGAGTAAAAACCATGTGAGACTTGTTCTTATATCCTCAGCATCTGGCCCAATGCTTGGAATATACAGGGTGGCTCTATAAATACTTGTGGAATGAAGGGCTTCAAAACTCTTTTGTTTTGTGATTGCCTATTAGTTTTTCCTCGTAATTTTCGGCACTCTGTGTGAATTCAAAGCATGCTGTTTCCTATGTCTGGAATGCCATTTTATTTCTGTCCATAGGGTCAACTCTTACTTATTTTTCAAGGCCCAGAACAGAAGAATCCCTGCCTCCACCCAGGCAGGCAGTCTGAGGTAGTCACTTTGCTGTGTGCCTATGACTGAATTTATTGGCCTCTACTTTATGTGTTTCTCCAGACCTCTCTACGTACGTCCTCTCCATGGAGCTTCTATTCTATGTAGTTTTCCATGTCTTTCCTATAGACTAGGAGTTCTGGAAGTCAGGACATATTATACTCCTCTTCCCAACTCACCATCTAAATAGTGCCCATTTCTATACTATACATGTTCAATAAATGTTTGTTGAATAATTGGAAAATAGGAGATAATTAAAATAGATTACTAATGGTAATGTTCCAGCTCAAAAAAATCTCTGGTACTTTTGTTTGAAAACTTAAAATATTTGTATACATATATATATTTAATCAAGTGAGATAACATGTGAAAGATTGAAAATTAGATAAGAAATTATGATTAAAAAACATTTATTAAGCTACAGCTCAACAATAAAAAAGTCAAACAACCCAATTAAAAAATGGGCAAGACTTGAATAGACATTTCTAAAAGAAGATATACAAATGTCCAAAAAACACATGAAAAGATGTGCAATGTCATTTGTCACTAGGGAAATGCAAATCAAAGCCACAATGAGATATCATTTCATACCGAGCAGAATGGCTACTATTAAAAAAACAACAACAGGAAACTACAAGTGTCAGAGAGGATGTGAGGTAACAGGAACATTTATTCATTGCTGGTGGGAATGTAAAATGGTGCAGCTGCTGTGGAAGACAGTTTGACAATTTCTCAGGAAGCTAAGTTTAGAATTACCATATGACCCAGCAATCCCATTACTAGCTATATGCCCAGATAATTGAAAGCTGGGACTTGAACAGATATTTATGCACTGATGTTCATAGCGGCACTATTCACAATTGCCAAAAGATGGCAGCAACCTAAGTGAACATCAGCTGATGAGTGGATTAATAAAATGTGGCATATACATAAAATGGAATATTATTCAGCCACAAAAGGGATGAAATCCTGATGCATATGACAACGTGGATAAACCTTGAGGACATTATATTGAGTGAAATTATCCAGACACAAAGGACAAATATTGTATGATCTCACTTACATGAACTAATTGTAATAAAGCAAACTCACAGAGTTAGAATCCAGAATATAGGTTACCAGGGGATAGATTGGAGTTAGAGAGTGGGGAGTTGATGCTTAATTTGTACAGAATTTCTCTTTAGGTTGATTGTAAAGGTTTGGAAATGGATGGTGGTGGTAGCACATTATTCTGGGTGTAATTAACAGCACTGAATTATATAGGTGAGTGTGGTTAAAAGGGGAAACTTTAGGTTGCATGTACTACTAGAATAAAAATTAAAAGATAAAGCATAGGACTGCATAACAGTGAATCTTATTGTAGACTATGGCGTATAGCTAATAGTACAAGGATAAGAATGTCCTTTCATGAATTATAAAAATGTATGGGGAAGTGGATGTAGCTCAAGTGATTGGGCTCCCGTCTACCATATGGGAGAGGTCCAGGGTTCGATTCCTGGGGCCTCCTGGTGGAAAACAAGCTGGCCCGCTCAGCGAGCTGGCCTGAGTGGAGAGCTAGGCCACACGGAGTGCTGGGCCATGCAGAGTGCTGTTCCACACAGAGTGCTGGCCTGTGCAGAAGAGCTGGCACAGCAAGATGACGCAACAAAAAGAGACACAGAAGAGAAACAATGAGAGATGCAGGAAATCAGGGAGCTGGGGTGGCACAAGAGATTGAGCAGCCTCTCTCCACTCCAGAAGGTCCCAGGATTGGTTCCTGGTACTGCCTAAAGAGAAGACAAGCAGACACAGAAGAACACACAGAGAGCAGACAACGAGTGCAAAACAATGGAGGGGGGGGATAAATTAAAAAAAAAAAAAAAAAGTATGACACTAATACAAAGTGTGAATAATAGGGTAGAAAAATACACCTAGTGTAAACTATGGATGGTAATTAATAGTACTATTTTAATAATCTTTCATCATTTGTAACAACGGTAATTACTGTTAAAAAATAGTACAAAATAAAAAAGCATTATCAATTGTAACAAAGTTTCCATGCAACACCAAGGCATGGTGTTGGTGGTGAGGTGGTGTATGGGAATCCTGTATTTTATGCATGATTGTTCTATGAACCCACAACTTCTCTAATAAAAAAAAATAACAATAAAAAATAACAGGGGTGAAATCTGTAAAAAACAAACAAACAAACAAAAACCAAAACCCAATATATGCTGAAAGCTATGATACCAAAATATATTCTACCCAGACTGAAAAGGAAAATAAAATTCTTTTCCAGATTATAAAACAAAAACAAACAAACATTTCTTGAGTACATACAGTATATCAGGTACTACTGTATATATTTTACTTATAAGTATATAAACTATTTAATTCTTACAACAAACCCATGAAATAGATAATACCATTATTTTCATTTTACAGATGGAAAACTTAAGGCACAGAGAGGTTAAGATATTTGCCTAAGTCCTTGAGATACCCAAAAAAGATTAGTTGAATAACCACCTCTTATCATGAGCTTAAAATATGCAGATACTCAGTTACCTTTTGGATCATTTATAACACCTTTCATTCATTCTCACAATAATCTTATTGATGTGAAGAAATCAAGCCCAGGAAAGTTACATAACTTGTCCAATGCTTCACAGCTAGAAAGTAAGAGTCATTGAGATTGAATACGGTTCTGTTTAAGTAGAAATCTTATGTTCCATTTCATTGTCTAAAATTGAGAGTTCCTACAAGCAATCTAAGTATACATAACAAAAAGTACAACTTTTAAAATTAGACTCTAAGGCAGGAGTTCTTAACAAGGGGTCTGTGAGCATGAATTGAAATTCAAGAAAACATTATTCTTGTGGGGACGTGTTGGTGCGGGTGTGATATATTTATTAAATAATACATAGTATAGTGTGGACTTAGTAAGGAGTCAGTGGTTTTCACCTGACTGGCAAAGGGGTCTGTGGAACAAAAAATGTTAAAGTCACTTTACAGTGGAGACACTTTATTTGGCAAACACTTCCTGAGCAGGGTGTTCAAGATCACTATCAACGGTGAAGAATCATGTTGATAGTACGATCCCTTACTGTGATAGGGTGAAAATGGCACTTTGCATCTGTGATATTCCTCCCACAAACCCATAACCTCAATTAATCATGACAAAACATCAGACAATCCCAGTTCAGGGACAATGTACAAAATACCTGGCCAGTACTCCTCAAAACTGTCAAGTTCATCCAAAACAAGGAAAGTCGCGGAAAATCTCACAGTCAAGATAAGCCAAAGGAGACAAGATAACTAAAGGAAATATAGTATCCTGAATAGGATCCTGAAACTGAAAAAGGACGTTAGGCATACAATAAAGAAATCTGAATAAAGTACAGACTTTAGTAAATAACAATGTATCAATACTGGTTCATTTATTTAATCAAATGTACCATACTAATGTAAGATGTTAACAATAGGGTACATTGGGGATATGGGAACTCTCTGTACTATCTTATCAATTTTTCTGTAAATCAAAATCTGTAAATCTATTTTAAAGTAAAAGGTTTATTAAAATATACTCTAAGAAAATAGTTCAAAATGAGAACACATGCAAACACATATGCAGATGTTTAAAAGTGGAAGACTCCACCAGTGAAAATTTGGAAATAACAGATGTGTAGAATTAGGAACTGCTTACATAAACTATATTGTTACTAAAGAGTCACTAATATACAGACTATCCCAATCCATGAAAAGTTATTCATAAATGAGATGTGGAAAAAGTAAAACACATAATAGCATGTTTATTCTGGTTATAAAATTTTCTAAAGTTAGGCATAATCACATTAGAAAAGATTTGAAGGGGACATATAATGATGAGGTACTTGGCATTCAGGTATTTTCTGATTTCATGTATATAAAACAACATATATATTAAATATATAAACATATTTATTAAATGACATAACTTTAAGAAATTTTCCCTTATTCAGATGGAAGTAATCCCTCTCCTCCTCACCCCAACTTGTTATTTTGAAAATTTTTTGGTTTTCTCAACCCAATTGTTACATTCTTGAGAGTAGGGACTCTTTTGATTCCGTAATTTAGTGAGCCTGGTATAAAGTAGGAATTCAATAAAAAATTATTAAGCAAAAGTTTAATGTAATCTATTCACCCCTTTGATGTTGGGCTTTGCCATGTAACTTGCTTTAGACAATGATATGTTTGTGAATGTGATATGAGAAGAAGCTTGTAATGAACTTGCACAGTTTGGTTTGACTTTTGCATGAGAAGAAGATAATTTAGGTAGCCCCTGTCCTAAGCAAGAAAAGACACTTGAAACAGATATAGACCAGCCTTAAACTTGGAGTCAAGCTGTATCCAGGTTGGCCTCTTCTAAATTTGTCTAATACTATTCCACAGATTCATGAGAAATAAATGCTTATTGTCATGTGACACTGAGTTTTGGGTGACTAGTTTTACTGCTTTATTATGGCAATTACTTATGCAATTGGGATTGCATTGAAATATAAATAAATCTGAAAAGAATTGACATATTTATGGAATATTATGTTTTCCAAGCTATGACTACAAATCCTTCTGTTTATTTAGGTCTTTAATCACTCTCAATAATACTTAATGGTTTTCTGTGTGAATGTCATTAAATTTATTATTATGTATTTTATTTTTATGGTATTGTTAATGGCATTTTTTAAAAGTTCAAATTCAAATTTTTTGGAGGGAATATAAAAGATATATTATTCATAAATCTTGCTAAATATTTTTTATTCTAATACTTTATTTGTAGGTTATTTAGAATTTTATATGTATAATCATGTTGTCTGTGAATAATGATAATTTTATTTCCTTCTTTGCAAATTTTATAATTTTCATTTCTGTTTCTTGCTTCTTTGCATTGACTAGTACTTCCAGTAGAATGTTTAATGCAAGTGTCACTAGTGAATATCTTTCCTGATAGTGCCCATTTGTGGCTGGAGTTGATAATTTACTCTGCTGTTAAGAGCCACTGATCTGGGTGGGGAGGACTTGCTATGGGATAGATAGGAGGGAATGTGTAGACAGCTGAATTGTGAGGGTCACAGGTGAATTTGTTCTTTTTCTTCAGACAGTCACTCAATTCATTAGCAGGAGTTCAAGCCCCTTCTACCTTCATCTCTATAGAGATAATGGTAGAGAAAAAAAAAATTTTTAAGATAAGGGTTTTGGTCCCTTTGAGGGAGTGCTATATAAATCCATGGTTTTTTTTTTTTAGCTAATCAAAGGGAAAAATGTCAGGCAAACATCAAGGACATTGCTTTTGATAATTTTTTAAAAGGTTATGCATGCCATCTTTTATTCTGCAGTCAATTAGACTTCATTTTTTAACATAAAACTGAGCAGCTGAATTTTTTTCTCTCTAATGGCATTTTCTTACCATGAAAAATTGTGTTTATTTTTCCAATGAATTATTGGAAAAGATCAACCAGCCATCCATAAAAACTTAAAAAACATGTCTATCCCCTCCTTGGCATTTTAAAACATTTTAATTAGTGTGGAAATATGTTTTTGGATTCTACTCAGTTAATAGTTTTTTCAACAATACATAAATAAGGGTTTATCCTGAGGCTTCCCAAATAAGTTAAAGTAAGTTTCATTTCATTGAAATGTAATTTATTCTTCAACATTTGAATGATGATTGTAAAGTCCTTTTCCAGAATCTGAATATTATCCACTCACTTTCCTTTCTTAAACAAGTTGGGTTTTTAATCTCCGTTTGTTGAATGACTAACTTTGGGCTGATCAGCTAAGGTGTATCACAGGAAACAAATGAAATAAATTTTAGGAAACTCTTCCCAAATGGATCATCTGTTTAAAATAAAATGAATGTCATCAATGCCATGTATGTAAACAAAATTCGAGGCCTTAAGGAAAGCATTCAATTAAAGATATTTACCTTTATTGATGATAACAGAAACCTGTAGTGGCCAATAATTACATGATCAATAATTATAACTATGATATAATCTTTTATTTAGTCATAATAAGTTTGTAAGTCAAAGTTTGTGAGAAGCAAGTTTAAGAATAAAGGGAATATTTTCCTCTGTTTAGAATGGCTTAATTATAATTATGGGTCATATCTTTTTGAGAAGATAACCAAAGCACACGTAACAGCAAAAGTTTTGTCTCAACCATGAATTTTCATGATGAGCAAAATAGGGATCAGAGTCATATTAATTCAAATATTCAAAGCAACATGATTTTATTTTGTGCCCCCAAGCTGGTGAGGCTTGACGTATTGGTTAAAGCTAATATTTAATTTAGAGAAAAACAATTTTGAACTTAATAGCTTCTCATGCAGAGATAAGGGGTTACTCTGTATTTTTTCAAGTTACCATTTAAATCTCTAGTGGAGTTTTCATCTTGAGCCTAAGCCAGATAAAACTCCAGAATTCTAACAGGTCTGATGTTGTCTAGGAAATTGATGGGATGGTCCCTCTAAGGCTTAATTGCATGAGTGAATGATGCCTCTGCTGGAAGAGAATTGATTCTCAGGGAAGAGGGTATCAGGCAACAAGTCAAATCAATAACAAATTCTTGGGCATAGGCGGGAACAAGCAAGATTGAGAGGTCTAAATGTAGTGCCATATTTTTCCTGTTGCAGTCAACTGCCTCTTGGCTCATTCTTTATTCATATCTAAATTTCCTATGGGAGAAGCTTTATAATTAAAAAGAGAAAATGCTGTCTTCCTATAGACTGCTTAAGATAGCTGAGCACAAGTGTATTTCTTTGGTAGCTCTCTAACCCCAAATGTCAAAGAGGTGCTATCCAATCTTCACCACAGAATGTAGGGTAGCACTGTACTCAGAGCGCTCAGCAGGAAAGCAAGAGACTTGAACCAAGGGACTCAAAGAAGTGGCAGTCAATGGACAAGAGGAGGTGGCAGATGTGCCTGGACCTTGGCAACAGTTCCTGGAGGGATGAACATTTCTAGGAAGTGGTATACCAAAGGAGTGCCTAGAAAGAAAGGTACAGTGCAGTAACAGAAGAAGTAACACCTAAGGGAAATGGGAAAGGCAGTAGAGTGATCATCAGAGGGAGCAGTTCCTTGAGGGACAGAGCTGAACTACAGGTACTGGGGAGAGGGTGGAAGAGCTTTCATTTAGCCTTTAAGCTAAAGGGCCTTGGGAAAGAACATCCTCATAAAGAGGCAGAACAAGGAAAATCTCCCTATGGTCACTGGCTTCTCAGCTCATGTATGACATTCTTTAGTGGCTTTTAGAAATCACTTGGCAATCAAGGGGATAGAATTGGTCCTTACAGGAGAAAGAAATGTTTAATGAGCAAGTGGGGCATGTGCCTATGAATGTGGGTTATTTATATTTGTGAAATATGATTTCAGTTTTAACTTTCTTCATAAAGGCCCTAAATATTACATGATTTGGTTCCTTTGATTTTTGATAGTTACTGCAAGTAGGATTTTTTAATGGCTTTTTATTTTAATATTTATTAATTAATGTGTAGTCCATCTATTTCTGCAAACAAACAAAAAGATTTGATGCAAATTACAATGAAAAAACAAATATGAGAAGTACCATATATCAATGTAAATGAATAGGAAATGAAAATGGAGAAATCATATTTAAAAAACTATGAGGTTTGGTTTTAGGATAGCTACTATAATTGGATGTAAAATTAAGTTTTAAATATTGTAGCAAAGCAAAGAGAAAAATATGATGGTTGTGTAATACTTTTACATTTTTAAAGGATACACCATCCTATTTCTATTGTTTAATTCTTTTCTAGTGGTTTTCCCTATAAGCGATACATGCGTATAACTAATTTAAACAATTTGAATATAAAATATATAGAATAAAATAAAAATTCTACTTTCCTTTGCTGTCAGAAGCAAATAATTTTAATGTATGATGCATGTTCTTGTATTATTTTTTCTTTGTGTTTTTGGCTGATTATAAGACCTAGAGAGATCTGAGTGAGAAGGCTTCCTTGTAGGAGTTCTGGCTTGAGTCAGTCTTATCCTTGAGGGTTGTAGTTTCTATGTACAAAATATAGCCTAGATGATGATAACTAAAGCTCTAATATTTTTATTGTGTAGAGAATAAAGGTAATTTGCAATTGTTTTCAAAGATTCCTGTATTTTCCAAATTTTCTACATTGACTATATATTATATTTTAAATAAAAAAACACATGTTAATTTAAATAACTCCAGATAATTCCTAAGGGCCCAGATAGAAAATGAAGACTTTAAGGTGGAAACTTTAATTTTAGGGCAGTTGGTAATATTTTGGTGGGTGAAATATTTTAGGGCTCTACATGAAATTGATGAGTGGTACTAATAAGCTTCATATTTAGATTCATATATAGATGGTTGTATGAATACCACCTGCTTTCTTATTAGCCACTAGAAAGCCCCAGCTTAGGACTTATTTTCTTCTCTGTACTCAGATTGCCTTCATTAAATCTCTATATATCATATAATCCCATCCATATTCATTTGCTGAAGTTATGTTCTTTACAATAAATGTTTATTGAACATCACCTATGTGTTAGACATCTTGTTTTCAAGCCTGATTATAAAAATCAGTTACCTAGATGACCAAAGAAGGTTAATACATTGTGTGGCTTTGCTATACCCAGTACAAAACCAAAGAAAGAAAGCTAACCTGAATCCTAGTCAAGCAAAATTGTCCTACAGGCTGACTTTTTTCTCAATAACTAATCTAGGTTCTTTATTGTAGGACTGGTAAAACTATTTGAAAATTGACAAGATACCCCTTGTAATTTTCCTTTGTGTTCAGAGTCTTAAATGTTAAGCTTTATCGTTAGGTTTCTTATGCAGATCTTTCCTCCGTCAGTAGTCAGTAACAGTTCTCTAGACTTTGAATCAAAATGTTCTCTAACAATTTGTTTCCTTTTTTAAAGAACAGCCCAAATTTGAAGCATAATTCGCCGAAAACTTCAAGACTTCGTTCCACAATGTAGTATAAGTTAAGGTCTTTCTGATAGCACCATATTGTGGACTGGTATTTGAAGAGCTTAATTTTGCTGCATAGGTTCAAAACCAAACTGTGGCTACATAAGATCCAAGTAGGGAGCTAGTTCATTTGAAAATAATTAAGATCCAGTTGAGATTAGCTGATAAATACAAAAGATTTTCTGAACCATATAAAACACTTATACATGTTTTGTAAAAAAAACTTATAGGTTTTTTTTTTTTTTCACCCTTTATGTTTAATATGTTTAGTATGCATGAGTGCTGATCCATGTAAAAATTCTCTTAGGAAGCCCTAAAAATACTAATTAAATCAGAGTAGGAATGTTTTATCTGCTGTAGCTATTTTCTGATAAATTACATTGCAAGGAAATTTACCTAGAATGAATGTACAAATCCATACTCAGCATACAAAAGCAAGAGCAAGTTCTTTTCCAGAAATTCAAGCTCTGATGAATGCATTTTCCTAGCTTCCAAAGCACAGTGACTCAAGTCAACCCAATTAAGCCCACTTGGTTTTGGGAAATATTCTTTGAGTTTCATTGCACCAGAGCAGTAAGACCTAGTTTGAGTGATAACACAGCTTGAAAATCTGAAGAAGTCCTTAGATTAGATGCTGACTCTTATTCTATTCTCAGTTCTGAGAAATGGTGTTTTTTTTTTTTTTTTTTTTTTACTTTTACTCCCTTAGTTTCATTAATTTCATAAATGTAGATGTTCTTGTTCACTTCTGCCCTATCAAGGGCTTGATGAATCATTTTTAAATTATTTTTTATTTTTAAAGAAGTTTTAGATTACATAAATGTTACATAAAAATATAAGGGATTTCCATATGCCCCATTCCTTTCCCCTCTCACATTTTCCCACATCAACAACATCTCTCATTAGTGTGGTACATTTGTTACAATTGATGAACCCATATTGAATGAAGCATTGCTACTAACTATGGATTACAGTTTACATTATAGTTTACACTCTGTCCTGAACAATTTTGTAGGCTATGACAAAATATACAATGGCCTGTATCTATCACTGCAATGTCATGCAGGACAACTCCAATGTCCTAAAAATACCCCCATATTCCACATATTCTTCCCTCTCCCATCCCTTAGAACCTCTGGTGGCCATTGTCTTTATATCAATGATAAGAGTTCTTCCATTGCTAGAATAATAATAAGCCTATAATGGAATAATAATATCTACTTTTGGCCATTGTTCATTCCCCAATCTTGAGGATTTTGGGATGGTGATGCCCACTCTGGTTCTAATTGAAAGGGAACTTAGATCCTATGGGGCAAATGGATGGAAATATCTTGCTTGCAGTTGCAGACACTCTCTGTTCCTTGGGATGGGGGTGGTCCATCATTATCTCCTTGTTAATTGTCCTGAGTGAGTCCAGTGAAATGGAGAGTAGGTGTTGCAACTCTCCTGAAATTCAGGACTCAACTGGCACATGGACAGATCAAAGAGTTATATCTCTGGGACATATATTTATCAAGTATAGTGCTAATTATAGATTCAAGTAAAAGGGACAAAAGAGCCAAGTGTAAAGAACCTACACATGAGTCTAACTCTGTTACACTGGGGAGCATAATAGAATAGATGGAATGTAGGGCATTTTTAGGACATTAGAATTGTTCAACATGATCTTACACAACACATACAGGCCACTTCAAGTTTCGCCAAAACCTATAAAAGTGTACAATACAAAATGTAAAACATAATGTAAACCTTTGACCATGGTTAGCAATGTTTCAATATTTGTACATCAGTTGTAACAAATGTACCATCCACATGTAAAAGGTTATTAATAGGGGAGAGGGGAAAAGGGGGAGGGTTTTGGGTATATGTGAATCTCCTATATTCTCTATGTGACTTTTCTGTGTCCTAAAGCTTCTTTGAAGAGAAAATGAAAAAAATAAGACACTGGGGGAATATATGGAAGAAAATGTCACTGTATATACAGGATAACAGCTCTTAAAGTGATGAAAGACACTGTCTAAAAAAACTTTTTAATTTTTTATTATTTCAAAATTTAAAATTTTTTTTGTATTTTATTGATTATTTTAAAAATTATCATTTAATTTTCTTATTAATTTTATTCAGTTATTTTGTTGGCTTCATTTTTGTAGAGGTTTTACATCACAGAAGGGGCAGGGGAAGATCACTGGTATGCGGTGTCAGTTATGGGGAGATGCTTGGGAAGGGGTTCACCTTGGGCATGCCACTCAGGCACATGAATATGCTCAAATGTTCATGGGGCATTGTTTTGGTGGGCGGAGATCCACACAGTAACTGAAAGAATATTGAATTCCTATCCTGGGAAGTTCTGCTACATTTTCTAATAGGACAACAAGAATCCTCCCAGTGCAAGGGCAATGCCTAGTAGAAAGACAGATCATTATGCCAGGCCCTTGATATTGATGATTGTACTTATTGAACCTTTTCTTGTGAAATTGAAACTTAGCCTAGTATTATATACTGCCTAAGAGTTACCTCCTGAGAGCCTCCTTGTTGCTCAAATGTGGCCTCTCTCTAAGTCAAACTCAGCATATAAATGAGCTACCTTCCCCCTGGAGTGGGACATGACTTCTGGAGATAAGCCTCCCTGGCACTGAGGGATTATTACCAAGTGCCAACTAGCAATGAATCTGGAAAAAGATCTTGACCAAAAAGGGGAAATGGTAAATACAAATGAGTTTTTATGGTTAAGAGACTTCAAAGTGAGTCAGGAGGTCATTCCAGAGGCTACACTTATGTAAGTCTCAGCAGGACAGTGCCTTAGCAAACAGTGCCTCAAATAGTGGGCTCCTGAGGGCTCTAGTGACATCCAGAAACTATAAGCAGGACAGACAGCTCAGGAATTTGGCACCCTGTTTGGGCCTTACTTTGATGAATCATTTTTATTAATGTCATTTAACATAGTGAACCTGTTCATCAGCTGTGTATTTTAAGTTTTAAATCCAAATAATCTTTAACTCTCTGTCCTTTGAAAAGTTAGGGTGGGAGTGAAAATTAATGTCCCTACTCAGGTGGGGAAGACTTGTTTTAGTCTGAGAATAGGACTGGGAAAGATATGAGTTTACTTTTCATAATAGAGTGATCAATTGTTCTCAATCCCCATCAAAAGTAGGGCCTGTGGAAATAGATGGAAGAAATAAACTCTTAAATAAAAGGAAATTGGCAAGCAACAAAAGAAAAAAAATAGATAAATGGGACTTCATCCAAATAAAACATTTTTGTGCATCAAAGGACTTAATTTCTTTTTAACAAATCAATTTTATTGATACATATTAATAAAGCATAAATCCATCCAAAGTTTACAATAAATGATATTCAATATAATCACATAGTTGTTCATCACTTCAATCATTTTTAGAGCATTTTCATTATTCTAAAAAACAAAACAAAAAACAAAACAAAAAAATCCTCATCACCTTTCATTCTCTCTCTGTTTCTCCTGCCGTATATAGCTGCTATTGTTTCCATCTCTCTAGTTTATTTGTATTTATATTTTGTAAAAACAGCAAAGGACTTAATTATGAAAGTAAAAGGACAAACTGCAGAGTGGGAGAAACATTTGGAAACCATATAACCAATAATGGTTTAATATCCAGAATATATAAAAGAAATCCTACAACTCAACAACAAAAAGATAAGCAGCCCAATTAAAAAATGCGCAAATGCCTTGCATAGACATCTCTCCAAAGAAGATATACAAAACAGCCAAAAAAAAAAAAACACGCGTAAAGATGCTCATCATTAGCCATCAGGGAAATACAAATTAAACCACAATGAGGTGCCATTTCACACTCTCTAGAATGACTATTATTTAAAAAATGGAAAATTGCTAATATTGGAGAGGATGTGGAGAAACAGTAACACTTATTCATTATTGGTGGGAATGGAAAATGGTGTAGCTACTTTGGAAAACAGTTTGGCAGTTCTTAATAAAGTCAAGTATAGAATTACCCTATGTTCCTGCAATCCAACATCTAGGTATATACCCCAAAGAATTAAAAGTAGAGACTTGAAAAGATATTTTCACACTGATGTTCACAGTGGAGTCATTCACAATTTCCAAAAGGTAGAAGCAACGCAAGTGTTCATCAACAGGTGAATGGATAAACAAAATGTGGTATATACATATAATGAAATATTATTCAGCCATAAAAAGGAATGAAGTTCATATAAACGTGGCAACATGGATGAACCTTGAAGATATCATGTTGAGTGAAATAAGCCAGACACAAAGAACAAATATTGTAGGACCTCATTTATATGAAATAATTAAGGTATAAAAATTCATAGTTAAAGACTAGAATACAGGTTATCAGGAATAGGGGTTAGGGAGAGTGGGGAATGGGCAATTAATGCTTAATTGTTACAGAGTTTCTGTTTGGGGTGATGGAAAAGCTTTGGTAATGGATGGTGGTGATGGTATACAACACTGAATGTAATTAACACCACTGAATTATATATTTGAATATGATTGAAAGGGGAAATTTTAGGTTGTATATATGTTACTAGAATAAAAAATAAGAAAAAAAAATCACAGCACTGTACAACCCAAAGCTGTCAACCTTAATGTGAATGATGAACTATAGATAATAGTACAATTATAATAATATTCTTTCATTAACTGTAACAAAGAGCCACACAAATGCGAAGTGTTAATAATAGGGAAAACTGTGTATGTGTGTGGGGGGGCATATGGAAACTTTATTTTCTGCATGATTTTTCTGTAAACCCACCACTTTTCTATAAAAACAAAAAGGAAATGGAGAGGTTTGAGATTAGTAGGATCCAGAACATTAAACTGAGGTAGTCTGGTTTAAAAAATTATTCCTTCTCCCAGAACCAGAAATCAAAATTGATTTTGAATTTATGGACAAACCCCAATAGAAGTTTATGTATTAAAGAAGATAGGGTAGAGATTTCCTAGATCAAGGTGGTGGCATTCTGTAGCATCTGGTTCTGGCATTATGGTAAATTCCTCTTAGAAAAATTAGATCTCTGGCCTAGAGCAAGATTTAGGCTCCTAATTTCAGGGGGCATTTTGTGAAAAGAAAGAGGGCTTTTCAGAATTAAAATTTATGCTCAAGGTTGTGATTCTGTTGCCAATCCAAGGCTTGGAAATTTGTCAACAGGTTCATTGGGAATGTTTGAAGAATATGGAGAAGAAAATGGAGGTGCAAAGGGGGAAGAAAGGAAAAACAAAATTGGAAGGTGTGGAATTCAGGATTCTAGTAACTTAATCTATAAACTTGTTATGACTCTTATCAAGGATCCTGACAGGCTCTGGAGACTTCCCCCAAACTCTCTTACAAAGAAAAGAATCAGCTTGAAATGAGGAGGATGGATGGACATAAATTGCAATTGAAATGAAATACCATTTTAAACATGTGTTGATTGATACTTATAATCACCACATTAGCTATTTTTTGTTGGTTTCTTATTAGCAAGGTAAGTTAAATTCCATGCATGAGGTGATGTGGGAAA